>CAJFCJ010000152.1:43053-56363 GCA_904063045.1 Dimorphilus gyrociliatus
AATTAGTACTAGGTGAGAAGAATTTTATTCTTTTAATCAAGGTATTAAAGTTTTTTTTAGTGAAAAGATGACATAAAGCAGACCTATGAATGACTACTTATTATACTTTATCAAGGTGATAAGACATATATAAGGGCACTACAAGATAAATCCGCCCACCTAATCAAATGTTTGTAAACGCCTCTTTAAAAGATAATAAACAAAACAGTATTGATGAATTGATAATTCAAACATAAGTAATAACATAATTAGTATAATTAGTTCATTTTCCAGTTTAATGCCAAAGCCATGGCAGCTGCAGTTGAATTTGAAATATCATCCGTAAAAATGATATTAGGAAATCCCATTGTCGGCACTTGATCATACAAACGATTTGGGAGATTTTCATTTGCTTCTCTTGCTAATTTTAGAATGCTCGATGCCACGCCCAATGCACAGGTTGTAGCTTCAATTGCGTCCTGAGTTAGAGTCCAAGAAAGTAAAAAGTACTTTGACTTTTCCACTTTCATATATTGCAGTTGTTTACTAACCATAATGTTCAGTTTGTTTGTATCTGCATAGTGATTGTAAACCTGAAAGTTGTGATAATAGAAAAATCCTTTTCCTTCGTTTGTACCTAAATCGACTTCATCTTGGAGTATGATCACTACTGCGGCGTCTTCCTCAATGAAATCTTTAAGGCGATAATCGGTAAGGTTCACCTGCGGATTGTGACTGACTACAAAAAGTTTCTTAATTTCTTTCAAGATAGAAAACAACTTGTCCCATTCGTCTTGATGGAAAGGTCTATAGGAAGAGTTGCCAACATCCGTATTTAGCGAATGAGATAAATTCAAAATGATCAATTCGTGACTATGCTCAGTGAACGCATTAATCTGAGAAATTATGGAGGAGATAGAATCTCCGTTGGCTCCTTGCCAAGAGGAAATATCATCGATTTTCGTATAATGTCCAGTATAGTAGTGACCATCACTAATTACTGGTCTAATATCCAAATAACGAGCACCATAGTTTAATTGCTCTCCTATGTTGGCCGTTTGACAGATAACGTTGCAGTTGTCAGCAAACATTGTTCCAGAATTTTTAATGTACATGCCCGAATCGTGAGAACCAGTGATGCAAATATCTTTAATAGCTTTGTTTCCTAATAAGGCAATGTTATCTTGCATCCATTGTTCAGCGCAAAAATTGGTTGATGTATAGTTGCCCTTCTTACCTGCCAGTATAAAATTTACAAATCCATTTTGATTCCACCCTAATGAAAAAACAGAACCAACTGGATTTCCGGGCGTTTCGATGCTTAAAAATTTGATTTTTAAATCAAAGCTTTCTTCACATCTAGCCTGAATTTGAAAAGATTCTGCAGTTCTATCAAGGACGTAATTAACTTCTCCTGCATCATCTATCTCATGCTTAAATACGTCCTGATTCCATTCTATATAAATGTTGACGCTACTGTTTGATAAAATTTTCTCAGGAAATTTCCAATGGTTCATTTGATAAGAATGCTGATAGGTTTTCTTCCAATCGTATGAAGTACCATTTATCAGCGTAATTTTACCGCCTTGTCCCATATTTCTGTTCGATTTATAGGTCAAGAGCTAAAAAAAGAGTATTCTCCTTATAAACCAACCTTAGTAGACTGGTTGTTAGGTTAAATGACAACAATTCAATACGTTAACCTGAAAGAAACAAATCTTTGGTTTCCTGTTTTGGTGAATATTTTCGTACTTTGGTATACGAAAACTATTCGTAAACAAATACAATTGTTCAATTTTTATCATATAGAACCTTAAGCATATAACTTTTATAAGAAGTCACAACAATTGCATAAATTTCCATTGTTCCAGCGTGTGTGCGCAACAGAACTAAGCAATTGAATTTGTGCTTAAAAATATTCAAAAAGCAACAAAATTCAATTTTTCTAACCATCGAATTGGCATATCCACGAAGAACTTGTTGAATATTTGTATTTGAATTGCCATTTGAAATATTCTTCAGCTGAAGTATATGTTTCATATATCTTTTTTATAATGGTATATTTTTTACAACAAAACATAGTAGCTTCCATAGCTCAGTTGGTTAGAGCGTCGTGCTAATAACGCGAATGTCCTGGGTTCGACCCCCAGTGGGAGCAATATCTTTTTTACTTTTTTTTTCTAGTTTTCTTTTTTTTCAACTAAGAAACTCGTGATATAGGCCTATCACTCTTTACTTACCCTTTTTAATTGACTTTACTAAATAATACGTGAACATCACATTTATAAATTTAGTTGCATGAAAGAAAACTAGTTGAACATAGAAATTAATATAAAACTAGAAGTGTATTTGATAATAAATTACTGAGCCATTGTAATTTTTTCTTGTTTTGAATAGTCAACAATAAAATGATAGAAATATGAAATACTGAAGAATACTTAATAGTAAGAAAAGATATGAAAGTTAGCAATCTGAATGTTGCACGTAACTATGACAAAGAGTACTATTGCGTAACGAAATCTCTAATTATCATTCCGTTTCTTTTTAACATGGATGTATCCGAGAAAGCAGCCTGTCTTTATTATTGCAATCTATTAATGCAGAGTAACGGTGTTAACGACTGCAAAATTATGAAAACGATGAAACACGTAATATTCTCACACCTGTATCAACATTGAAATTTTTAATTCCTTTTTTTTTCTTCTTATTCCTTCTACAGACGAGAATATTGTTTAATGGTTGTTCAATAAGACAACCTCCATCCGTTGCAGATAATTGTTATTACGAAATCTATGATACTGACCAGGAGAGCATGTTTACCAAATCTATTAAATGGTACTACTATATTCAGTGTCTTAGACACTAAGATTGTTTTTCCGTAGAAAATTAAAATTTTTTCGTTTGCTATCCTAAACAAAAAAACACAAAAGTAAGCAATGTCTATGACTTTAAAGATGTAATATTTGTCTTAAAAGTCGACAAGGAAGATAAAGTTTGGGATTTTGGAAGAGTGTTTGTCAAAGTAAAGAATGAACATTTCCTCAGAGTTTTAGAATATAGGAAAGCATCTATAAAGTTATTAAAAAAGCTTTGTGCATTTATGGGATACGATGACATTCATCTTTATCATGTATCTTCTAAATTACAAACTTCAAACAACCTAACTGCAATTATTCAAATCGAATATTTCAATATTATGTATTGTATTATTATTCATCTCTCTGTTATCTTTAGATACGTTCGAAGTGTTGTTTCCTTCCGGCAGGCATTTTTAAAATGTTTTAAAAAGAAAGCATTCTGTTAGATAAGATAATTCTGTTGCAGTTGTTGCAGCACAATCACAAATACCATTTACCTTTTTTAAGACTATTTTTCATATTTTAACAATGATATCAATAGAATTAAAGTTAGAGAAAATGAGAAAAATTACAATGTCTTTTTCACAAAAATAACAAAAATATTTTGCGATTTATCTCAATTTTTTCTAGTAGAAAACCCTAGAATTTCCAAAAATGAATATATCATTGTAGATGATAGAAATAGAACTAGAAAATCAACAGATTTCGCAAAAAAGCATAAATATTTTGAATTGAAATGTCTTTTTATTGATATGAAAGGTTTTTCTATAAAATTTTCAAAAGAATTGAACATAAACAAAGTGTTTAATTTTATTGTTTGTATTGAAATTTATTAATTCAACAACAAGAAATTTTAGCCGCCATTTTTGTGTGTATAGCTTCCATATTTTAGAAAATGTCGAGACCTTTATGACTCACCTCCATGGTGTAACAGGATAAACAGAGACCATGATGCAAATGGCTTGTTTTTATCATCTCCACTTTGCATCAAAGTCCCCAATGATAAGTGAAACATTTTCTCCCGGCTAACTATTTATTTAAATTCATTAACCTAACAAATATACTTTTAATTAGCCTATAGACTATTGAATAGTTTTTTAATCACTTATATAAATGAAGCATCACTTGCGGAAATGATTTCCGATCAATTAGAAGGCGTTTTACAAGTATATATAAACTCAGTCTGGAATAACTTTCTGTATTTCAATTATGAGATCACAAAGAAAATTTGCTCATTTTTTCACTTCAACTACGGAACTTTATTTTGTTTTGACAATTCTGAAAAGGACAAACATCACAACTTTAAATTGTTTAAATAACGCAACTTCTCTTCAAGTTTGTTTTGTAATATATAGGTTAATCATATATTGATAATTTCAATACAATTCTGATAAATTGCGTATTTTTTCAAGCAATTTATTGAAAATTGGCGCTTTGTTCGGAATTGAATGTTCAAATAGGCCAAGTGAAGAGTGTTCTGGTCAAAATGTTATTACCATCTACGATACTTGCTATATGTATTTTGAAACGGAAATGATTAAAACTTTGGCGGAAAAGAGGAAGTTTTGCCATAGAACAATTTCACTTGGGCCGATTATCCTACCTCAAATAAGAAATTTACCATAAAATTTTTACAGGTTTACTTGAAAATTGCGCTCAATTCAGATGCAAAATCTATTGCGGAAATTGGAAATATCTGTAAAAATATTTTAAAATAGTTTTTCAATTGTCAAATATTATCTATTGCAGATGTTCAATATGAAAGAACAAAGTCGAAGAGAATAATGATGACAACATCTAGTAAATTTCAATTAAACTTACTAATATTACAGGTGGAAGTAGACATCTATTGATCTATGATGAATTGAAAATATGTGCATAAATTTCATCCTATTCTCATCCGAATATGACAGACAACGGCCCCAACAGAAAACGGCCACAAATGGACAGAAAACGGCCCCAACTGAGACAGAAAACGGCCACAGGATTCTTCAACCTAAAATATATAAAACAAGAAATGAATTAAATTTTGAAAGTGTGTTTATTTGAACAGTTGGATATGTTATGAGACTACAACTTAAAAGAACATGCAATTTAACAACAATTGATTTATTTATTGAGCTTCTAAATAAAGTTCAGAACACTTTATTAGAACTTCTGATGAAGTAATCTCATGCTTTTCAAATCTTTCCCAAATTGAAAATATTTTATTTTGCAGGTTCTTATAAAGCTTTCTTTGGTATCTTAATATCTTCTTTTCTGATAACATTCTTTGATATGCTGGTATAAGATTTGCTTCCCTTTTCAATTCATCTATCACAGAATAAAATGAAACATTTACTCCAACATTTCCATTTAACCTATTGTGAAAAACAGTGAAATGAATATTAAATGCATTTCAGAGAAAATTTCAAGTTGAACTACCTTGAATAACAGATTATATGCTTTTTTCTTTTTTGATGACATGAATGCATATAGAAGAGGAACCTGTTTTAATTCACCTTCTTTCATTATTTTCAAGGACATCTTTCTTTAAGAAATCATCAGGAATGAAGTAATTATTAATAAGAAAATTTCTTCCAATAGGTTCATTGGGGTGATTTTTTTCTTCTATGGTAATTTATCATTTCTTTGCAATTTTCAACTTTTACAATATTTCCCATATTTGCAAAAGGAAACAGAACAATTTCAGCTATTCGTTTTCCACTAACATTGGTCTGTCTTTCCTTTTTGTTTTGCTGTCACTTTCATTTCAATAATTTGTTCTAAATTTTTTTGGGGGGGTGAATATGATGTTTAGACCCCAAAGAGAAGTTATTATTTCTTTGAATGACACTGGCAGGACATTTCATTTTCTTGCTTCTAACTCCACATCTTCAAATTATGGAAGTCTTGTCTTTTCTGTTGACAACAAATGAGTGACCATTAGATACAAGTAATTCTTTGCCTTTTTGACTTCCTGTAGGGAATATTCTGAATTTACCATTGCTGTCATAGTTCATCTCTGGTATACTTTCAAAGGAATCCTCCATATTTATATCATTCTCATTCAAACGTAATGTATTTCCATGCAGAGGGCTGCTTTCACTAATATTATCAACAAGTCTGTACTCTGCATCACAATTCAGTGTTTCAATCAGGGTAACCACTTCTTCATGATCAACATCCATTATTATACTTTGCACATCTATCTCTTCTCTTGTATGATTTAGATCTATATTTTCAGCATTGAGACTTTATTGGTAGCTTTATCTTGTAAAATTTCATCACATTTGCTCAGAATAATTCTGATTCTCTTTTTATCAACACTTCAACATATAGAACATAATCCATCTAGAAAAGAAAGAGCTTAGTTTACATTAAAATCAATTTTGAGCTTACCTGATAAACAAGCCCAATGGACTTTATGATGACAAAGTGAACAAACACCTTGCTTTAGCTTATTAATCTGTTTCTTACATCCAAAACAATATGGTAGCATTGTGGCAAAAATCTCCTTTGAGCTGCTTTAACCTATTGGCAGGAATTTAAAAATAGTGCAAAATATTCAACCTCTTAGGAAAAACTGGTGGACAATTTAATAATTTTTCATCCAATATTTACTAACTACTAGAAAAAAATTTTAAATTAACTTATTCTATTCAATTTATGAGTATTGTATATTTCAAAATTTTGTGGCCATTTTCTGTCTCAGTTGGGGCCGTTTTCTGTTGATTTGTGGCCATTTTCTGTTGGGTCCGTTTTCTGTTGATCCCATTTCATCCGATAGTCTCTCAAACGTGAATACTGGTACAAAAATTGTTTTGGATAATAACACTTTATGTTTCTCTATAAAACCTTCAGGTTTAAATGTATAAATATTTCATTCAATTCTTCATAGTTCCTGTCAAAGATTTATTTCTTTGTTATGTAATATTTCATATTTGAAAAGGTTCTATAGAGGATATTCATCTGATAGACTCTTCCTTCTCCAAATTCAATATATCTACCATTGATTGTAATCCAATAATCTTTCCAACTATTGCAAACCAAGAGATAATCTCCGCCATTTTTCTCACTTTTTATCTCAATCAATACGCCACTGTTATTGAAAATGATTTTTCTATTGTTCATAATTATCTGAATGTTTGTTTGTCCAGTTTCATTTAATAGGCCAATAATGAAAAAATGGCAATTGCTATCTCCGCTGCTAAGGATTTTAACGCCAAAGCTGATGGATACTGTGCTATTTTGAAGAAAAGGAGGAAGATGATAGACGAGTTTTTCAGTTGTTTCTATATCAAAATATTTCTCAGGATTATCTGCAAAAGGGACAACGGATATTAAGCATGAATATCTTTCTTTCTATTTCTTTACCCAGCATGTAGACTTGAAGGTAAGCAAGTCCGAGATTTTGTCCCAGTGGATCATGCAGTTTTGAAATCTATGTTTTCAGGCCTGTTTCCATTGAATCTTCTGAATAATTAAAACACTTTCTAAGCCTTGAATTTGAAAATTCAAGAGTTTCTAGAAAGCTTGAACTCCATTCAACTTTCATTTCTGAAATTTTTGTATTGCCTCCGTACTCTCTGAAAACGTAAATAAGAAAAAAAGGGTTTGTAGGATATGATTGAACTGGATTCAAGTTTCTATTTACCTTCCTGCTGCACAAAGTTCTGGTTTAATTTCACGAGAAAAATTCAAATGATAAACGATGTTTAAACATTCAGTGCAAATATATATCCAATCACCTAATAGACCAAAATCTGAATCATAGTTTAGAGCTGCTTCGCATGTCCATTCATATGTGTGTGGGGCGGAGCAAGTAGAAACAGCCGCAATATTTGTATAATGTTTTTCCTCCTCGATATCATCATTGTTTTCTAAGAGAATCATCAACAAATAATCAGAGAATTCTATAGTAAAATAGATGCAAACCGTAAGCGTAGGCCATAACGCTACCTATTCCTCGCTCTCGGTATCCGTACCCTTCATCTACAATCATTTTAAGCCATAGAGTTTCCTTACCAATTTCTCCTGGTAGGAGGAAACAATTTTGGTACTCTTAATGGTTGAGTTCATGAATAGAATGTTCACTATTGCTGTAATCAATCCTTACTTTTTTCGTTAAGAATGCTCCTTTTTCAATCGATGTTCAAAACAAATTTCGGCAATATCGTATTTCTGCTTAAAATTTATTTGCATATATTCTAATGAACAAGCGTGTTCATTTGAGCAATTTGATGCCCAATCTCGATTATTGATCCACTGAGGTTCTAAAGCATTCTCCCAAACGTAATTATAATCTCTAGCATTTCCTTTGTACTAGATGATAAACACGTGGCACCATTTTCTATTCGACAGACGTTGATCAACTTTCCACGGTAGATCGGGAGACATAATTTTTGCTTAAAAAAATGATTGCATTCCTGATTATTCGCTAAAGTTTCCATCATGAGAGAAAGTTAGAGTTTTTTAATCATTAGTCAGAATATATTATAATTTTAATTTACTTTTATAACTTCAATTCTTTTACAATCCCTTTCAAATGAAAGACTTTCCTTGTAGTTATTGGAAGAAAGGATCTTTCCTTGTTTTCCTCTTTTTTCTCTAATATCTATCGCAGAGGGAAAAACCTTTAACAGACTCTTCATTTTAGTGATAAAAATCGTTAAGTGCCAAATCTTTAACAATTATAGCAAAAAAGTGAACCTACAATAATGAACAATTATGTCACCGAATGCCATATAAAGTGAACGTATCCTTCAATTTATAGTATCAAATGCCATATCTGCATTAGATAAATTCTTTTCCCTTTTTGAATATATCTATTCGCTTCATATTTGTTTGTTAAAATTTTTTACATTAATTTACTAGATATTTTACTAAAAAACGATTTAGAAGAACATTCCATAAAGTTGGGAAAATATTTTGTAAATGATGTAAAATAGACTTAGAAAGAATTAATTTTCATTTATAAAATAGTCAAGTAAACAGCAAGTGTTTTTCGGTGTTTAAAAAATTAAGTATTTTTATTTCAAAATCCTAAATAAACTAACTAATTTTTGGTTCAGATTCAATTATCTACTCAAGTTCTCTAGGAAACTAAAATTCGCTGTTTGTTACTGAGTTGTATTTTTATATATAAAAATATCGTAACCCATTCTATAGCAAATATTGTTAAATTGAAATGTGTCATAATAATATAGTGGTCGACAAAAAAACCCGGACACAATAAATTTCGATAGGCCGAACGTTATAAATCTTTTTCACCAGGAAAAAAGATTTTTTTTTTATTTTTCAGGTATAAAATAGTAGTTTAAAGTTTGATATATACATGAATTTCTTTTAAATATCATTTAAATAAGTTTTCACATAGGTGTTTTTGTTTTCTTATTATCCATTTTTTGATGATTTTTTTCTTATTTGGCCATGAGACATTATTACTCGGACAATGGTTTGGGGATTAATATTTTTATTATTTTTGAATATGACAACCCTCATTTGCAATACATTTGCTAATCCTACCTCCCATCCCTGCATATAAATTTGGTAGCAAGTCAGGATTATGACTTATAACCTGGTATGAACATTTTTTTATTTTCTCCCACAGTTCATCCCCAGATTGAAATTGTGCCCCATCATAAACTAAATTTTTTGTCAGGTGCCACATATTTTCTATAGGGCTCAGGTCAGGGCTCTTTGCTGGCCAATCAATTGGATTGATACCATTCATTCTAAAGGCCCTTCTAGTTGCTCTTGCTGTGTGGCAGCCTGCGTTGTCTTGTTGGAAGATGTAATTCCTGCCCATTTTGAGTGATATCTCTTCAATGACAGGAAGAACATCTTCCACAACAAAACAGCTATAATTTTGGGCAGTCAATTTTTGACTTATCCTCCAAACCTCAAATACCCCATCTGAGGTTATTAATCCCCAAACCATCACTCCACCTCTTCCCATATTTTTTGTTACTCTAAAATTTTTTTCACCATCTTTTGTCCATATCCTGAAATCATCAGGCCCACTCAGAGAGAATCTGGCCTCGTCCATGAAAATCACTGTTGACCAGTCCAGATTTTCCACAATTGTTTTGAGGCAGTATTCTTTTCTTCTTGCACAATCCTTAGGTGTGAGATCAACTCTCTGTCTAATCCTTTTATAATTATAATTTTGCCTCTTCAGCTCTCTCTGAATGGTCTTGAGACTCTTGTAACACATGAAAACTACTTTTGAAATAAAAGGAGACCGCGCGAACGCTGATCTCCCACTAACAAAAATTGTACAGTCGAGTCATCTCAATGTGAGATGATCGCAGACGTCAACCAATCCTAAGTGCAATGGAAAGGCCTCAGTCTGAGGAAGCTACCTTATCGATCGTAGCAATTCCTTCTGCCAGGTAAGTATGCTCTAAAAGTTCCGCATTATAGTTTTATAGTTCAAAATTCAGAAGTTATCACACGTATCTCATTTGCATATTGAGTTCGACTATACGACTTTTAGAAAATAACAAGCGAGCTCGAATAGACATTTTAAAAACTAACGCTTATAATATAACGTGGAAAGACAAAGTATATTCAATCTTGTGTGGTTATGTTCTTATCAAATTAATTACTACTTTAAAATAAAATGGTCGCAAGAAAATTTTCAGTAGATTATTGAAATATTTGTCTATTTTCAATCAAAATAGCAGTAAATATAATAAAATTGCAGATGTTTTTTATCTTTAGAATCTTTCTTGGCTCGTAAGCTAAGTACATTTTTTATAGAAAGTAAAAACTAACAACAGGACTAAAACATTGAAATATTTTTTACTTAATAGGTGATGGAATCAGTTCTTAAATGAATTTTTCAACAGTAAATAGATTTCTTTCTCAATTTAAAAATATCTATTATTTTTTCAATGTATGTCAGCAATGTAAAAATAATACAAAGCATGATTAAGGCTTAGAGAACAGCTCTGTTCTACTGCTTCTTGTCGCCTCAATAGAAAAAATAGATTTAACAGCATTAAATAATTTACATAAATTTTCTGTTTAATAGGTCACTGAATAAGTGCTTTAAAGAATTTTTCAACCGTGAATAATTTCTTTCTTTATTTAAAAATATGAATTATGATTTAAATGTATTAATGTATAAAAAACATGGAAATTTAATGGAAAATTAAATAAAAAACAAAGCAACAAACTGTTGTTTCTAGTTTCTATAACTTTAGCATCATCACCAGATTTAAATGAATTTTACAATTTGAACTTGTAAACATTGCCATGGAAGTCTTTGCCATTAGGAGCATGCATGCATGTTCCAATTTGATGATCATCAGTTAGTGGTTTATAGATCTGCCCAGAAATTACAACATTTTTTATATCCAACATATCATGACTATTCAGGGAAATTTTAGGGCTAAAATGTTTGAATTTTGTAAATAAATAAATGCGTTCATTAGGAGAACAACTACTAGGTAAAATACATTTGACAACAATTTCAATTGAAAAATCGTCATCCAGATATATCTCGTAACGTAAACGGAAATAAGACCGGACAAATCGAACAAAGCAAGTTTTAGAAAGGACAAACTTATCGGTATGTGGAATTTTGATTTATATTTTATATCAACTAAAAGGAGTACTGTCTCGCTTGTATTTTCCTTTGGGAATGAATTGATTACTATTCACAAATAGTTGAAAAGCTTTTCAAGTTAATGATTTGTATTTTGGAATTTTAGAGATAGATATAAGACAAGATCATTAAAGTATTTTTTTAAATTTACTACATTTTTACATTTAATAGCAAATGGCTTCTTGCTTATTAAATTTTTATCCTGCCCTTAATAGCATTTGTTTTACTGTTGATTGTAGATAACTTATGAATAATAACTTGAAGTTTTCAAAAAAAATGCAGAGAGGAGGTCATTGTCCTTCTCAGATTATGTTTAAACTCACGAGAGCAATTCTTTGAATACTAATCATAGTTTTTGAATAAATGATGCACTACTAAATATAGATCTTTGTAAACATCTGTGCAATATTTTACTAGGTTGTAGAGTAATGAATTTGTTTTCCATGATTTTCCCAAGTATATTTTGGTGGTGAAAATTTTCACAAGAACTAATGAAAATGCTACTTGACTTAAAAACAGACAGCAGCCCTGTTGTCTTCAGTGTGAACAATTGTGTATTATGCAATTAGTGTTCAAACTTCAGTTGTTCTGGAAATTCCATCATAATACTCAACAGTGCCTGCTACTTTATCATTTTTTCAGAGATGATTCAAAGAATATTTTATAAGAATATCTGCTTTTAAAAATATTTATGTGCTCTAATTTAAACTCTAATGGTTCATTTCCCTTTGAGGATTTTCTAACCAAATGGGTTATTTATGGTTCTAGGCGATTTAAATGAGAATGACGCTATATTGCTCAATGAAATTCTTTATACACATAAGATAAGAGAGAGGTCAAGGTTAATAAATTATTGTATTGGCAATTAAATGTAAAAAGGTTTAAAAAGCTAAGATGTTGATTTTCTTTATTAATAATTTATTGATTTTGAAAGTAAAAAGTTGTATCTTTTTTGTAATAGTTTTCTTACGAAGAGTCCAATAGATAAGATATTTTCACTTTTAAAATAATCAACTCCCAGTTTAAATTTTTTGATTAAAAGGTAAAATTTTATTTTTTGTCTCTGAAAAAATAAACAGAAATAATTGATATTCAGAATATATTTAAATTCTGTACATCTATAAACAAATCTTCAAATTTAATTGATTCACTGAATGCCACATTTTGAAGATGTGCAAAGTATACAGCTTTTACAACATCAATTATACACAGCAAGTAGTTGGAAATTATAAAGAATTTTTCATCATAAATAACCCTCGATAAGCAAGTACTATCAAGGCAAAAAAAATGATAATTTTCCTGACTTAGGAAGAACTTTATGTCTGTTTTTGCGATTAAAAAAAATGATAAAAATAGTTTTGATTTTAGAAAAAAAACATCATGGCTTTTTAATGATTACATTGATTTCCAACTGCTGACATTTCTTTCTGTTTATTTTCAAGTCTGTTTTCAAATTGATATGTATATATATATATATATATATATAATGAGTACTTTATTAATAGATGGGAAAATATTCAAACCTTAGTTTCTTTCTTAACGCTCTCTTCTTATTCATTATAGATTTGAATTCGGACAAAGAGAATAAATATGGATTTAATGTTGAATTAATCGGAACTAGAACAATTATCAATATAAAATAGATGAAATTATTTATAGAAACATTAGCAAAAACGGATGAAATTCCTTTAATTTTTAAAAATATTTATATTATTTAATATAAACTTAAAATCTCTTTTAAATTTGAAATTTTCAAATATAAAAACCTAAAAGTGAGAGTGGAATCCATGATAATAAATTTGTAATTATTATCAAATACACTGCATAAGAAACATTTTGCTTGATTTGTTTCGAACTTTTGCGAAAATTCTGTTTTT
>CAJFCJ010000153.1:0-12080 GCA_904063045.1 Dimorphilus gyrociliatus
CTAGAGGATTTAAAGAGGTAAATGATGAAAGTTTGACTTTGAGGAGTAAGTATATATTGGATATATTCTCTGAAAGAAAAGTATGTAAATTCACATACATTTGCACTTGATAACCAAAATAATCTCTACAGTATTTGTTCTTGCACAATTGTAAATATCAGGAAGGCGATAGGAAAGAAGCTATAAATTGTTCTCTGCTCTATCAAAGTCCACTAAAAATGCTTCAAACTTTCAAACAAATCATTTACATTCCAAATTACTCCTGCAATTCTAAAAGAGGTAGTTTTTAAATAAAATTATTTCTTTTATTATATTCAACATCAGAATTCAATATGCCAACAAGACATTCTACATTTGAATATCTTTCAAAACTACAAAACATTTGTGATTGGTCAACTTCAAATGAAACATTTGAAATCATTGACAAATGTAAATTATATTCCATTTATTATTTCGAAACATCAAAAAAGTACAAATCTAATGTGTTATGATTTGGGATATGAAACATATGGACTAATTGTTTGTTTAAGATTTGGGATATGATATTTTTCATTCTCTTCATGTTAAGATTACATGGAAATGGAAGAGAATGAAAAATATCATATCCCAAATCTTAAACAAACAATTAGTCCATATGTTTCAGTAATATATGTTTCAGTAATATATGTTGGTACTACCTACAAACTGTAAATATCATTTTTCAACTATATTTTTGAAAACTAGTCCTATTAAAGCATTTAGTAACATGATTTCAGATCAATAGTTAAAGGATCAAATTTCATTGTAAAAAATGGAAACCATCTTCATAAGTTGTATAAAAATCTGGAAAATGTTCTTCAATCAAGAATGGATTTGAAAGAAATGGCAAATTGTGACAATGACAAAACTGGTAAAAGAATAGCAGAAGATATTATTCTTAAATTTAAAGATAATATTGAAGACTTACCAGAATTAGAATCACTAAGAAGAAAAGCTTCCAGATATAAAGAGAATAGAAGACCAAAGCATCCTAGAGATTTACACTTTGAAATAAATCTAGATGAAATTCCAATGGATTTCTTATTGAAAGATATAAAAGAAAAGAAAAATCGATGTATTTTATTTGGTACAAATCATCAAATAGAATTACTTGAATGTTGTAAAATTTGGTTCATTGATGCAACTTTTAAAGTTGTTAGAGATCCATTTTATCAACTCTTTTCAATTCATGGATTCTTGAAAAAACATGATGAATACCAGCAGGTTCCATTGATTTATGTTCTGATGAGTAGCAAAAAGAAAAACTGCTATATTGCTGTTCTTCAGGTTTGAAATTTTTCAATATGATATTCACTTTTAATTTAACTCCTTATAAATGAACACAGGAGATAAGAAAATTACTGAATGATAAAACACCCAGGAAATGTGTTCTTGATTTTGAAAAGGCTATATGGATGGCACTTAAAGACCAGTTTCCTAATTCTGACCTTCAAGGATGCTCTTTTCATTTCAAGCAAGCAATTTTGAGAAACATTCAGGTAGATTAAACAATACTGCAAACAATTAAATATTCATAGAAAATTTTTTGTTAGAAACTTGGATACATTAATGATTATAAAGAAAATGAATATAAAGGGAAAATGTTACAAAAATTGATGTGTTTGGCCTATCTTCCAGCAAAATTTATTGAACAAAAGTTTTTTCAAATAAAAGAAGAACTTTGTGAAAAGAAATTCTTTTCAGATTTGCTTGATTATATTGAAGAAACATTTATTAAAAGCAGCATTTGGCCTCCTAAATTCTGGTCTGTTTATCAATTGGCTGTGAGAACAAACAATCATGTTGAGGCATAGCATTCCAGGCTTAACAAAAACTTGAACATGGATGAGAACTTGTATTCCCTCATAAAAGAATTAAGAAGAGAAGCTGAGTTAGTAGAGATCTTTGAAAAGTTATTTTCTGAGAAAAAGTTAAGAAAGATACAAAAGAAGAAGTATCAAGATTTACAATTCCAAATATTTCAGTTGTGGAGTAAATTTGAAGAAAGAGAACTGAGTTTGGATGAATTATTGGATGGACTTGTACATTTAAATATTTTTTAAAAGTTAACATTTCTTACTCTGCATTTTTGTTATTGTATGTTATATCATTCTTTGACTGTTTTGAAATTGTTTCCTTTCTTATTGAAAAAAAAAACATAATCCATCATAAAATGAAAAGTTATATTCTTGAATATTAATGCTCTAAAATGGGCTGAAATGTCCTAAAGTGGGCCAAAATGTCCAAAGTGGGCCTAAATGTCCTGGCCCCCATCTAGCTGTTGTATGTGTACAAATGTAAGTATTTATACAAGTTGTATAAAGAAAAAACAATTTTCATTTCTCTGTCCATAGAAGAAAATCTCTTCCAAAGATGACTTCTTCTATCTATTCTAAATCTTTAACATTTTTTTCAATTCTTTTTGATGCTACTCACACTTTTAATGGAGGATGTAGCATGTGGTAAATAAAAAAAACATATTCAAATTCTTTTTTATTATTATTAATCAATAATTAATTTAAGATTCTTGTTCCTATTCTACTATTTTGGAAAATAAAACTAGTGATTGTTAAAAATTGATGAAATTTAAACATAGCAACTTGACAGAGTGTAGAGAATATTGCAATCTTCATCCTATCTGCAAGTAAATGATTGATTGGTTGATTGATTATTTATTCTAATCTTCCTTTTTAGGGCATATTCTTTTAAAGCAAATGATTTAAAGATAACTATCTATGAGAATCTATATGAAGACATTATGAAACAAATGTTTTGTAGACAATCCATAATTCTTTTTATCATTTTCAAAAGTATATGCACTCAATATATAATTAATTACAATAAACAGATAGACAATTAAGTGGTAATTATTTAATTAGTACCTGACTACAAAACAAAATCTATTTATACTGACAATGTCATCATTAAAAGCTAGGTAAGTACATCTTGCATGAATTTAATATACTCATAGGCCTATATTCTACCTATTAAAAAAATGAAAGACTCCTTACAACCTTTTAACTGCAATAGAACGCGTTTACAATGAGTTGGGGTGCAAACATACCTGGGTGCGAACATACCCTGGTGCGAACATACCTGGGGTGGGTGCAAACATACCCAGGTACATTCACACCCTATTTTTGCACTTGCTATTTTATTGAATTTTTGAATAAAAGATTTAGCTATAAATCTAAAAGTATGTATTTAAAAGACTAAATATTATACTAAAAAACAATAAAGGTTGACAAATGATATTTATGCTGGAGAGTAGATATGGGATGTCTGCATTAATAAATCAATTGATATCAATTTGTTCAACTTGAAATCATCCCACAAATCAAAAAATTTCTTTTGGATGTCAATATACTTTTTCTTTTGATGTTTGTAAATCCTTTTTTCTGACAGTAATTTCTCATAAACTGCAATCAACTCTGTACTTTCCTGCTATGGGGTTGTAGGTAAGTATTGGTCCAAATAGAATTGAATTAGGAGTCAGCCACTTAGAAGAGATGTAGAATTGAATAAAGATGAATATAGAACCAATTTGTAAGAACAATATAACTGTATGCTAAAGTAATACTAGACCTGTTCACTAAGAGGGTTGATTCAGGACTGAATGCCTGTTACTACCTATGCCCTGTCTTATATACAATTCCTTATCAGTTGTTTGTGCCATTGGTGTCAACAACAAGGGTCTAACTCCAGATAAGGGTTGTTCACAACAAACAGGGTCAAGGGTTATCATATTATGCAATAGTGATGTAAACAACAACAACTTTGTGTAGGTAAACCCTTAAGGGTCAATTGTTACATCATATTTATGTAAATAAACACTTGGTGTTGTTGTCAACATGTTTGGTTATGTAACATCTTATTTTTTTCCTATAAAAGGGCTTGATTCTGGTAGTTCTACCCTAGAGGCAACATCTACTCTACTACTTCTAGCATCATGTGGTAAGTACCATTAATATCATATCTATTATCTATAGTTCATAAGTGTACAAACTCAGACTCTTTTTTTAGCTCATCAACCAGCATGTAAAAAGACCCATTAGCAGGTAGCTTACTGTTCATTCTTTGATGCCATCCTTCACAATCATTATTGGTCCTAATAGACAAACCAAAAACTGACCAATTATTTGGTTTCCATAATTTATTTTTGATCCAGTTTGTTTGGAAGTATTGCAGCAGGTCCAAAAATTTATTTTTTTCACAAAGTTCTGCATTTATTCTGTTAAATGTTGGTTCAATAATATGTGCTGGCAAGAAAGGCAGAGCCATCAATTTTCTGAAATCTTTCCAATCATTTCCTTTTTCTTTGTATTTCTTTACATAGCCAAGAGCCTATTGAATCACATAAGTTATTCAATACATAAAGTTATATATATTTGAATGTAACTGACTTGTATTTTCCTATACACTGCTTGTGTGAAATGAAATACACAGCCTTGAAATTCAGTGAGGGGATATACTTTTGATAATGCTTTCCATAGTCCTTTTTCAAAATCCATTGTAATTCTTTTTGGATGAAAATCATTGATAAGATTGTTGATATGCTACAAAAGAGCAACTTTATTTATCATCACTTTTGAAGAGATAATATCAAACATTTACCTGAAATGCTTGTAAGTATGCTTTGGTATGCTTTGAAGTCAGGAAAATAAAAACAAGAGGAACTTGCTTCATATCATCACTGTTCTTAACAAATGAGTGAATACTGACAAGTTGATAAAATGGTTCTTTTACAATCTTGAAAGTACCATCAATGTACCAACAGTTGGATTTTGATAATAAATTCAGCTGATGGTTTTTTGCAAAGATTAAAATTCTTTCTCCATTTTCACAAATATCTTTCTGCAAAAATTCGTCAGGCAAAAAGGTTTCATCTAAATTAAAGTTATACACTTTAGGTTCCACTGGCCTAAACTTTTGTCTATTTGAGTTTGCCATTCTCTTCAAATAGTTAATATCAGGAAGACAAGTAGCATTGGGTTCATAGGATAGAAGAACTTTTTCAGCAATGCTTCTTCCAGATGTTTTATTATCACTTCTGGAAACAATCAAATCTGTTTTCACTTTAATATCAACTTCTAAATTCTTTTTTCTGTTGTGATTATGTTCCAAATTGCCTTCAAGAAATAAATTTCCATTTTGTCTTATTCTGGCCACACATCTTTTCTTCTTACTTCTCACACTGCACACCCAAATAGTACTTGATGGTGTTTTGTGTTTAACAACAAAAGAATATCCATCATTCAGTATAATGTCATGTCCCTTTCTACTTCCTCCTTTTACAATCTCAAACTCACTTTTTGTCAATGATTCACAATATTCTTCAGCATTCTCCTCAACTTCCTCCAAAGAGTCTAGGTCCATTGATTGGCATTCTGAAAGAACATGATTTTCATCCTCCAATATTGATTCTTTAACTACAGCCATCTCATTTCTTTCATCAATAAAGCTTTCTTCAGAATTTACTTTGAATTGATGAATTTCCAGATCAGTTAACTTCTTGAGCATGACAATACATTTTCTTTTGTTACAAGGTTTGCAAATTGGTATGTTGGCTGTTTCTATATGAATGTGTTAAAAAATATAATTACATGAAAGCTGATTAAAGAGTTACATACCTGTGCATTTCCTATGAATAAGGTTCTTACAAAGGCTGCATTTCAAATATTTTTGCCTTCCATAAATTGTTGAATGACAATTGTGACATTTGAAAGCCATTTTATAATCTCCAATCAAATGTAGATGGTTATCTAACAAAATTTCCAGTTATCAATAAATCTCCTTCCCAAATATTCAAAATGGCTGAAATTTTATTTATGAAAAATATTGAGCTTTTTCACAATTGAAGATGATACATTACATTAGAATATCATGTATCAACAATCTCAATGATTGGATATAGATACTTACTTCTGTTGAAGCTTCCAAGAAGAACTTTGTCCAAATTTATACAGTAAATATAGCTTTACTTTTGCAAGCATAAATATTCCTAGTGAAAGTTTATTTAATAAAACTACCACTATTAAAATGGCTGCTATTTCACTTTCAACAACATTTTCTTCTAAAGTAGTAAGTATTATTGTTGGGATATGTATTCTATTTAATATCTGCATTCTATCTAATCAATATATTAACAATTTTATCATGAAGGAAAAGAAGGAAAACAGGCTGTCAATGTACATGTTTATTCAAAAATTCAAAAATAAAATATATATAAAAATAGGGTGCGAATGTACCTGGGTAAGTTCGCCCCCACCTAGGGTACGTTCACACCCAACCCCATTTACAAAGTGCTCAACACTCATTTAAAACATTTTCAACAATTCAATTGTATGAAGAAAAATATGAATGTTTTAAAGAAATACAAAAAGTATAACATCAGCTTTTACTTTGGAAGAATACTTTTGATTTTGTTAAAGAATTTCTCAACTTTTTAAAGGTCAATCTATTTTTTTTGTCAACAAATTGCAGGTGTAAATGGATAATCATGATTACAGTCATCACTATGATTTCCTTTATAATTCTAATTCTGCAGCATCTGTGACAAGAAAATACAAAAACACACCACACTACTCAATTGCAATGCTAATTTACAAAAATATTAATGACATCTTAACAATTTGTCAACTAGAAATATGGAGTTTATTAAATATTGTAAAAAATAGACCATCAACAATAGCTAACTCTAATGATGGCTTACCTGATAGAACTATTGAGTGTTGCTCAGTAAATGGGAGTGGTGGGTTTTATTGTGCTAAATCAGATACAATTAATCTTCCATGACGGCAAGTTGACTTGCAAAAGAATTCTGTTGTCTTTGCAGTTACTATTATTGGAATATACAATTCTCCAACTCAAATAGAGAACCTTCGCATTGATGTTTCACAAAATAACATTGATCCTACAACTGGAATTGAGGTAGAATGTGGCTACAAAGAGGGACTTGTACCTCTCTATTTCACAATGAAATGTGCACAGTGGACAGTTGGTCATTTTCTATCCACAATAATAGATTTTCAATCAGGCATCAAGAAATTAAATCTATGTGAAGTGGATGTTTTTGGGTATAATTTGGACAAAGAGTTTACACCATACACAATTCTACAAAGCAAAACCAATTATTCTTATAGCAACTATGCAAAAGAAAAAGATTGTCATGGCAACATTAAATTCTGAATAGATTTGGTAGACTATATTCTAATAAGTTTACGTTTTGAATGAATGTAGTAGGAATTTTGAAAGACTGTATTATGAAAAATGCTTTTTCAGCATCAAAATTCCAAACTGGAAATGGTGAAAATATTAATGAATGTGCACTTTTACACACTACTGATAGTTATTTAACAAGTACAATAACAATTAATAAGAAATTGATTTTACTTCAAAGATAATAATTTTAATATGTTTTACAAGATTCTCTTATCAAATTATCAACAAACAAATTCAAAATGGCTGCCTTGAAAGTAAAAAGCTGCTACTTGTATGCCATATTATTTGTACTAAAATTACTCAAACAAGCTGTGTCAACAATTCTCATGTCCATTATTCAGTTTGAAATAAGAACAAACATAGGCAGCAAATCAACCTTGTAACATTCAACTTGTACAAAAATAGATGGCTCTTTAAATCTTTTATAAAAAGGACATCTTTTGTATAAGAGTTCCACCATATATCCTTTAAAAAGAACAATTTTGAATTACTAAATTGACATCAGTTAGACCTGAAAATTTTATAAAAAAATTGGAGTCAATTGGATATAGAAAATTTTGCAAAATTTATTTCAACTTCATACATATAAAAAGAGAGTTTGACAAAAAGTGGTAGATACTTGGAAATTGGCAGTGGCCCTTCAACTATTTGAATTTTTTCAGTAAAATACGAAACTGCTTGAAAGATGGTAGAGCATAGAGGACAACATAATAACTTTGAATATGTTTCAGCTTTAGAAGGCTATGGCATTAATGAAATGAATGAAAATGAATTTAAAAGTGTTAAGAGAATTAAGAAGATTTGATGAAAGCATAAAAAAATGTATACAATAAACTGAAACCAGGTGGCGTATTGTACAATTATGGAGCTCTAAAACAACACAATTATCAAGTTGGAGAAGAAACATTTGTACATTATTGCATTTTAAATGAATTTTGTTCATTGGTCAATAACTGTCAGACATCAATTTACCATTAATTCTTTGAACCTATTAAACATATATATATATATATTTTCAATTTGGTCATTGACACTAAATTAGAATTTCACAAGACTGTTAATATTCAATTTAAAAAGCTAAAATCTGCACAAACAGTTAAAGAGTTTATATTTTAATTTAAAAGTCCAAAATTTTTATTCCATATGAGATTGGAGTCTTTCTAAGTGGAAAAATTAACAATTATTCAATTGATTAATCCTAACCTTGTCAAAATGTCAGTTTTTGTTTTTATTTTTGAATTCTTGACCTTAAAAAGTTGATTAAATATTTCTGGATGCCACTCTCTTTTGTTTAAAGAGATTCCAAAGTGAGAATTTTATTGAAGAATTTCCAATTATTGTTATTACAGGATTAAATACAGATTGAAATATAGTTATAATATTTGCAGAGTTTACAATTTTGATTGTCGTTGCAGTTGGATAATAGAAATATAGAATAAATACTAAAGAATATAACATCCAAATAGAAGCCACTAGGATCAATTGTATTAAAGTTGCTTTAGAGGATTTTGAAATATTTTTAGTCCTATTTGTTTGTTTTTCAATATCATTTGCATGTTTTTTAGCCAATTTTAAAACTTTTAAATGTAGAATTAAAGCTCCAAATATATTTGGAAGGAAAATAGTTTGATAAATAAAATAATATTCATATTTATAGACCATATAACCTTGACAAATTGCATATTTTTTATAGCCAAACATTGGAATATAACATGGAAAAAGGCAAAAGATAAATGAGAAGAGAATAACAAGAAGAATAGTTAAAAATGATCTGCAATTAGTGAAATATCTATCATAATGTAAAGGATATTTAACCATAATGAATCTATAAATAAAACAAAATAATAAATAAATTTGAGATTGAATATAGAAAATAACTTTTAACAAATATATCAAAATACATAAAACTGGTTGGTAAAAATTCAAATTACGACAGAGAGAGAGAGAGAGAGAGAGGAAGGTGAAAACTACTATGGTATCCTTAGAAATGTCATTTATCATTTGTAAAAAAAATGCTTTTAGCCAAAGTAAACGCAATTTCCCATTTTCCATATTAATTTAACAAAGAAAAAATAATAATATAATGTGCATCATGTGATCTTTTATTTAAATGTGTCTTTTAAGATTTTCTTACTGTGATTAATCACTTTATAATTAATACTATATGGATGAAATATAGAGCAATGTTACTGATGTCAATTTCCCAATATCACTGTATGATTAGTTCAAATGATCCAACTGATATGTCAATATAAAATAAACCAGAAATAGCTACCTCATAATGATGAGCTATTATTACTAGCTGGAACAATTTCATCATAATTAAAACCTGCTCTTGAATGTGAAATAAAACGTCATCTTTTAAAAGCATACAATAATGCTGGACTATCTCTTATGACATTCAACAGCCATTCTAAAATGTGTGGTTGATAGTCCTATTTCTTATACATTTAATTAAAATTTAATTTAAGTTTAAAAATTTAAATATGTTGTCTCTCTAATTGACTATCACACAACAAATGATATAAATTGGAAAATAATACTGATAATATTGTGCTGCTGCAGGTAATTTATCTCCGTGGATCCAAGTGTTTCTTTTAACTGTTAAGGCTTTTCCTTGGACAGATTGTTTTTAACCATCTGTCTGCTTTGCTCAGGTGTTACTTTAATAATTAAGTCAACAATTCTCCTCTTCTTTGCTCCAAAGAAATAATATGTGTAAAAGTTAGTTCTTAGATACACTTTACATTTGACTGCCCTTGTTTCAATTTCTTGTAATTTCAATTCATAGATGTCAGCCATAATTGTTTTTGTTTCCTGGGCTTCTATATTGCAAACAGGTTCCTCTGCTAGATCAAAGGTGTGGTTAGGCAATTGATTAGAACAGAAATATAAGGGTGGCTTAAATGTTAAAGTTATGTTTGCACTTGTAACAGCAGCACCTTGGTATAATGATTTTGGGACTGTTCTTGGACTACTGCAGTTGAAAGTCATTATTAGTGTTATTCATAATGGTAACCATGACATAGGCTTCCTGCTAGTTCTTCTTATATTGATTCTTGTTGCACCATCAGAAATTTCTTCTTTTGGTTCAACTGTGACAATTATTCCATCTTCTAACTCTATGTATTGGGTCTTCATTTCCATTTCTTTAGCACTATTTTCAATCTCATCTGTCTCTGAATCTATAGCAATGATTGACGCATTGTCTGAGATACTTGTAATTTCCGTCTTCTCTTCAGCTGAATCAATAAGAATGATTGACTCATTATCAGAACTATATATCTGCTCAAATGGTCAACCACAACAAGAAGGAATCTGTATGACTTAACCATTGGAAGGGGTCCAATTCTATCCATAGCTACTGGCTCCATTGGTGAGGTAGGGTGAAAGGTCTCTACCAAAGGGTATATTCTACTTCTATCATTCATTAGTTCCAAAGTAGTGGAGAGGTAGTTGTCCATTATATACTAAATACTCTTTGATTGACTTTAAGTTTATATCTTTCTCCTGTTCTACATGTATGTCAGTTGCGGCATGCCTGATTAAAGTCTTCCTTGAATTTTGAACATTCCTTGCTACCATCATATAAGAGCTGCTTGAGACCACCCTCAAAGAGCTATCCTCAGGTTAATGTTTGAATTAGGGTTGTGATATCTACATTGGGATTTTGTACTGGGTGAGGTGTTACATTTTCATAGCCTGCAGTAATTGTAATATTATTTCTTTTTATTTCATATACCAATCTATCATAGTCCTCAATTAGTCTCTGTTGTCTTTCTGAAATCCCTGCTGGTTGAATTGTAATTGTTGGAGTTGCTGGGGGTAGAAGGATTATAGTCTGTGACTGCTCCAGTGGTATTTCCATTTCCTCCTAAAGTATGGCCAACCAAAGACTATGTAAGGTCAAATGTTATTATATTCCCTTGTGTAGGTTTGTAGTAAGTTTTAGATAATAGTATAGTATAACAATAAAATAGAACGAAAGTTGTACAATATAATCTGCAAATTCTGTTTATTCATTCTGTTTGACAAAGAAAGAGACATAATTTGTTGAACAACTTTTGAAAAATCAGTTGTACAGAGAAAAATAATCATGATCCAACGACAAGAATTAGCTATTTTCAGATGATTATTCGTACAGGTGTCTGAAGATTTCATCTTTTGCTCTTAATTAATCTTCTCCAAAATCTAAATTTAAATTATCCAAATCTGACTTAACTGTCACATAGCCTATAATCAATTGTCTACATAGGGGACAGTGTGGTTTCTCTAAACTCAAAACACATTTTTTACATGTAACCATATGATTACATGGTAATAGTAAAATGTTTACCATTTGAGCAAAGCAAACTTTACACTGATGACTAGCTATTACCTGGCGAAAAGCGGCTATTTCTCCACTAGCTGAACTATCAAGATGATCATTTTCTTATCAGATTACTGCTTAAAAGAAGAGTATATCACTTCACAAGATATTCAAGTAAAGACCAAGAAAGAGCATCAATTTATCTCAACACCTTCCACCTATAGAAATTTGTTAAAAGCTGCTGGATTTGGTAAAATTTTTGTCCAAGATGAAACCTCAAAAGTCCTCGAGCTTTTAGAACAAGAATTATCAACAATGAAAGAGATTAAGGAAGATTTCAAAGATATATCCAAAACTTCTCTATCTAACATCGTGAAGAATGGGCAGGAAAGAATTGACAATTGTATGGATGATGAGCTAATTTTCTGTTGGTTTTTGGCCTTTAAAGATGAGACTGCTGAGTCATGAGAAAAATAAAGGATGTAATTAATTATTTAATGATTAATGAGCTTAGAAGTGGTGTCTATATTAT
>CAJFCJ010000153.1:16581-43481 GCA_904063045.1 Dimorphilus gyrociliatus
AAATATTACAAAATAAGCATCTGGTAGCCAAGTTAATTAGTCAGGTAATTGTAGTTAATTAATAGGTAAAAGAAAAGTAACAACACAACACTCCCAAAAGAATGTTTTATTATAAATAGATTTTTAATATTTGAATGCTTTGTACCTGAAAATTTTGACAAAGTATAAATAGGACAGAAAAATTACAAACTATAAATCATTTTGGTTTGTAAGTTTGATGATTGAAAGAAAGAAGGAAAAAGAATAATATGACTTTGTCAAATTTTACAAATAGTACAACAATAGATTTGGAAAGTAGAAATGAATTTCTTGCTAGTAGATTATTCTCCTATTTTGTTCTACCTTGCAGTATTGCAGTTGGAATTCCTTTGAATATTTTATCCATTTGGATCATTGTAAGAGGAAATTTATGGAAGACAACAATCTTTCGCTATTTGGCAGCAGTTTCAGGTGGAGATTTAATTGCACTGATTGGTTATTCATTTAGGGGAATGGCTCTAATTAGAATTGAATCTATTCCATTATCGCTCTACAAACTATTCTATTGTCAATTATTCGTGTATTTTTACATTTCGTTCAGTCAATTTTCATCATTAAATCTTGTTGCAGTCACTGTAGACAGATATTTATGTATTACTTTTCCAACAAAGGCAAAGATATGGTCCTCGTTAAAAAATTGTAATAGAATAATTATAGGCCTATTTGTAGTGACCTGTTTAACGACCTTATTTATACCATTCGTTCAAGATAATGTAGTTAGACTGTCCCCTTCGAGAATTGAATGTATACCAAACAACAAGGCTAGTATATATTTATATAAGCATCATTTAACATTTACAACCTTTATGTATTCTTATATTCCTTCAGTTTCCCTTGCAATCTTAAATATTCTTATTGTAAAAAGTCTTAGAAAACATAGAAAAGATGTTGCTACTGTTACAAAAAATGAAGATAATGGTAAAATGAAAACTTTAACTAAGAGATTAACCATTTTGAATTTAACAATTTCAACAAGCTTCATCATACTTACCTTTCCTTTATGTTGTTTTAGTATTTATGCTCGTGTCTTCTCACCAAAATACTACTCTAATTCAACTGCAAAAACAATTTATGAAGCAACTTTTATACTCAATTTTACTAATCACATGATCAATTTCTTTATATATTGTTTGTGTGGACAAGCGTTCCGAGAGCAAACAATCCAATTGTTGTCATGCGCAAGACAATCTAAGCAGATTGTGTCCAGAAGGACAACCATTTCGACAGTGTCACTTTAAAACAATATCTTAGAAAGCAAAAATTGGTGTTTAGTAATACCCTAAAAAACTTGGGCGTAAAATTCTATTCTCTAGATCTATTACCCCCTTCCCCTATTGTAGAGATTGCACAATTAATTGTTTGTATGATGAAATCTGTTAAAAGTTGTTGTTAAGTAAAGAAAATTAATATAAAATAAACAAGATAGTTGGATTAACCGAACTGCAACAAATTTTGAATTATTGTTACTATTCTCTAATTGAACTTCCGGGTAGAAGATGTATTGTTTCTTTCCAAAATCATCAACCAATCCGTTCATTTCTTTATAATCGTTTGGCGAAAATTTAAAATTAATATCTGAATGCTTTTCCTTTAATGAATGTATTGATTTTTTGATGTGAAACACTTGGAAATGATTGTTTAATTGTCTAATAGACATCATCATTGTCTCCTTTAGTACAAAGTGGATGTCACTAAAGATATTGATGAATTTCTGAGTCACTGGAACCAATCTTATAAGCTTCAATATCTACACTAGATGTTGAATTTATTAATGATTTATTTATTGTAGCTCCAGCAGAATCAGTTACAGATAATCTAAAAGAAAAGATGTTTTACTATCAAATTCTTATTCTATTTTTATCATACTGGCAAACTATATCTTTCTCATGAAGAAATGTTATTATTTTGGGTGATTTCTGCAAAAGTGCTCCATCATCACAGGTTATACTGTGAGTAAGTGGGAGAAATTCATCAATATCTTTAGTGACATCCACTTTGTACTAAAGGAAACAAGTGTTAGCCTATTGACACCAATATTAATAAGCGGTATGGCTAAAGAGGGGGATAGAATGTTCCAGAAGCAATATGAATGATTTAAAACAAAACAAACTGTCAATGTTAGAACCAATCAGCAATCAGTCTTTAATAATCCATTTTCCGCTTTTTTTTTGTTATATTTCTTTTAATTACTTTAACACTTCTGGTGATATTTAGTGCTAAAAAATTTGTTGCAGCCTGATATACTTCAGCGCCCTCTATTTTTGATCCAAATGCAAATAATTCATTAATTAGTGATTATGTTGTCTGTTTAGAGCTCAAAAAGAAAATTGTAGGCTGGCGTGAATTTTTCAATATAAAAAACAATAGAAAATATGTTTTAAAAAATTGAATTTTATTTAAAAACTCAAAAAATTATGTTCAAAAATACATAAACATTTAACTATTAGAAACAAACTAAATTGTTATTATCAGGTTTTTTTTCAGCTATCTGAGAAAAAATTCTTTTTTGAAGAATTTTCGTAACAAAAATTCCAAATCTAAAAATATCATCTTTAGAACCTAAATCTGTTGACATGATAAATTGTTTGCAATGAATATAATAGCTGTACTTTTCATTTGAATTGACCTATAAATTGTCAAAAACAACAGAAATTTTAAAATTTTAAATTTAGAATCTAAAATTTTAAAATTATAGTTAACTTTAAAATATAGAATGTTATCAAAATTTTCATTAGTCATCATTAAAGAGTTTAAATGTGCTTGTTCAATATAGTTAATTGTATATAATATACATTTAAAATATTCACAATTCTTAAAGAGCTTTTCACAAAAATAAAATTTGTGAATATCTGATGGAGAGTTAAAAAATGTAAATATTGTTTGCACATTATAATTGATAAGTTGTAAATCTGTTAAAAAGAAAGAAAATGAATATGTTTTGATATGTTTGAAAATTTGAAAAAGAAAAAAAAACATAATAACATTGAGTTGCTATTTTGTCTGTTAATGATTTAACCATTTCCTCAGTTTTTTCTGTCTTCTTTAATGACAATTTTTTCTTATAACTTAAAAATTGACTAAAACAAAAGAGATATGGATTTAGTAATTAATTTATAGAGATAACTGAAATTAGAAAAATAATATAAATATCATCTTATAAATTGCAAACCAACATAAAATATTTGATATTGTTAATATGAAGAAATTTTTGGACAAGGTTTGTTTTTTTGATAATGTTGCTTTTGTAATTGTTATTGCAAGTTTTGCATATAAGAGGCTTATTACAACACTTACTATAAAGAATAGTATTCCATAAATAATAAAAGAAAGGATCCAACCTGTAGATTAAAGCATATTGTTGACTTTGCATAATATTTCTAAAAATTTCAATTTTTTTAAAGATATATTTTGAAAAAAAAATGACTTTTTACTGTATAAAAAATTGTTAGGGCAAGCGATGAAAAACTTGTAAAAACAGTAATAAACAAAATTATGACTCTTGCATATTTTGCAGTATATGGTATTTGAAATGGATTCCTTATTGCTTCGTATTGTTCAATTGCCAAAAACAGAATTTAAAATATTGATAGTAATAATGAAAAAGATAACATTGTACCAAGTACTGTACAACCTTGGCTAAATCTCCATTTTTCTTCATTTTCTAGATAACTTGTACCAGAAAAATAAATATCCACAGCTGCAATTACTAAAATATATATTGCAGTTAATAAATTACCAATAATCAAGCCTATTCTAAATAATTTAGATTTGATTTTTGAAATAGTAGCAATAAAGAATGAAAGCAAATTTCCAAAAACACCAACTACTCCAATTACCCAAAAAATTACCCTTAAAAATAGAGATGGTATTATATTTTCACTTGTCAAAAAATTGCTAGGAGATGGTTGACACTTTAATGATTTTCCAAAATATTTCCAACCTAAACAACGCATTTGAAAACTTTCACTTTCAATAATTTGCAATTTCTTTGAATAAATTACAAAATATTTAACTAACAGTGTTGGAAATACTGTTCCCTTTAAAAAAAACATTTCAAGTGTTTTCAAATTTTTCAATGGGGTGCACGAGAAAATGTCCACAACTGAGGAGAAAACGTCCACAAGAGAAAACATCCACAGGAGAAAACGTCCACAAGAAAAAAATGTCCACAGGAGAAAACATCCACAACTGAGGAGAAAATGTCCATAGTGAAAGAGAATTTGCTTTTTAAAACCTTTGGAGATTAAGATGAAAAGGAAAATTGAGAGAATAAATATATAATTTGTATTTATGATATTATGATATGTTGAAAACAAAAACTAAAAACTACAAAAATTATAAAAGACTAAGTTTATAACATGGTAACAAGCTAAATGAATGAGTTATGATGCAATATAAATGCTGGCTGCCTTTTCCAATAAATCTGATGCAGATATTAATCTGACCTCAAATTGCTCCCATAAGCCAAAGATCTGACTTTGAATTTTCTGATAAGGCTTTCTCTGTTGTCTACATATCTTCTTCTCACTTAATAATTTCTTGTACAATGTAATCAACTCTGCTTCTCTCTTTAATTCATCAATCATAACATACAATGAAGAATTGGCATGGATATTCCTGTTTAATCTATTGTGCCATCCTTCCAGGTCATTGTTGGTTCTGATTGCTTCACCATAAATTGACCAGGTATGTGGTGGGTAATATCCATATAGCCACTGGTTCTTGATGTAATCAATGAATGGTCCTAAATGAGTTGAGGTTGTCTGTTCAATGTTTTTGAATGCATTTTCAATGATGTTTGATGGCAAAAATGGTAATGCCATTATTTTTTTCATTGTGTGGTAACACTCTCCTTTTGCCTTATATTCACAAGAGTAGCCCAATTCCTAAAATTATTACATTTCTTAATTTTTTTGCAACAGATGATGATAAAAGTTACCTGAATTTTCCTATATACAGATTGGGTCCAGTGAAAGACACATCCTTTAATTATAACCTCAGGATAAACAGATGACAATGCTCTCCAGATACCTTTTTCAAAATCCACCACAAATTTCATTGTGAAATGTTGATTGGTCAGCTTCTTTATGGACTTTTTTTAAGAATTTTAATACTTAAAAAAATTGAAATTAAAAGTATGTATACCTGAAATAATTTCTTATAAGCTGTCTTTTTCTTTGATCCCATAAATGCAAACAGTAATGGAACTTGTTTCATTTCTCCATGTTTTTTGATGAACCCATGAACTGTGAACAATTGGTAAAATGGGTCTCTGACACATTTAAATGTTCCATTCAAAAACCATATCTTTCCTTTAGACAGTAGTTCAATTTGTTTTGGAGTTGACAAAATTATTATTCTGTCATCTTTCATTTTAATATCTTTTACCAGAAACTCATCTGGTATAAATGATATTTCAAAATTTGAGTGAATATCTGTCAGCTCTTCTGGCTGAAACCTTCTTTTTGTCCAATTTGCCAACCTGGCACAGTTATCCATTGATGGAATAGCTTCTTCACAATCACAATGATGTTTTAATACTTGCTCAGCTAAGTGTTTTCCAGAAGAGAAAGTTTCAATTTCACACAATTGTTTAATTTCATTTTTAATTAAAATTTTCTTTTCCAGTCCATCTTCTCTTTTATGGGAATGGGGTTTTTTTCCAGGATAAAATTGATCTTCCAATTGATTGACACTTGCTGGGCATTTGTTGTTCTTATTCCTTACACTACATGTCCAAAATGTTTTTGTTGACCTTTTCATCTTCATTGTAAACATATAACCATCATAGGCTAATAGGTCTTTACCTTTTTGACTCATTCCTTTCAGAATTTTGAAAGTTGGCTCCATATCTTCTCTTTTTGATGTTGGAGAATTTATGAAAGAAGTTTCCATCAAATTATTTGAATCCTGTGAATGATTTTCTGTTGTGATTTCAATGTTACACCCAATCATTAGATCTGTGCTGTTGTTTTCAACAATAACATCATTATCATCAACATCTGTTCTCATATTTCTATCACTTTCTTTTTCATTTTCATAAATATCTGGACCATTACCAACAACATCATTCATAGTATTTTGAACTTCATATGTCATCTCTACTTCCTTTTCCACTTCAGAGTTCACTGTTTTGATTTGACTAGTAGACAGCTGTTGTAAGGTGACCAAACATGTTCTCTTAGAAATATCTTCACAAATATTGCAAAGAAAGAGATGATTTTCTGTTAATACAATCATTTAAAAAAATTATATATACTATAAAATTGAATTTAACCTACTTTTCATGCATTTCTTGTGAATTATTACCCAATGGTGACATAGTTGACACTTTGTTTTATGCTTTCTTCGAACCATTTTCTCCTTATAATTGTAGCAATATGCCATTATCTATCAGTAAAAAGAGAAAGTTACCCCAAAATGGCTGCTCAAATATTTTAAAAGAGATTTTATTAATTAAAGTTTTACCTTTAACTGATTCATTTTAAAAGAATTATCAAGAGATATTCTGGTGTATTGAATTTTTTTGATACTGTGTTGTACTTGTGAAATATCCTTTTCAGATAATATTTGTATCAAACTCTCTTTGTATGGAACAAAAACAGGAAACCATAACAGAAAATAGTTCCTCAACAAAATGGAGAACCTGACATTGCATAATTTTTATTATCACTACAATGTACATACATTATTAATTTTAATTTCCATGGCCATTTTCCCCTATAGACTTTTTCCACTGTGGACATTTCTCCTGTGGACGTTTTCTTCTGTGGATGTTTTCTCTTGTGGACATTTTCTCCATAAACCACCATCTTCAAATGTTCAATTTCCTTTTATGGTTTTACATCTCATTTTGAAACATCAAATTAATAGTTCCTACCTGTTTCCAAATAGTATTTGACTGTTTTGCACTTTTCTACCTTTATAGATTAGAAATAAATGGGTGTCTACTTTTTACAGGAGCATTTTCATTAAATCTTATCCGAAACTATACACCATTTAAAAGGTATTATGTGACACTAAGCAAAACTCCTCTTTTGTATAAATCAAATGTATATTTGGATTTTAATAAGGTAAACTGTCAAGAAAGAAATTTCATCCTGTTTTTTTTTCATACTTTAGTGATAGTCATAATAATAATATATTCAAAAATAAACTTTTACTTAATAACTGATTTGTACAGGCCTGCCAACAAAACAGAAAAATATTCCAAGATTTTATTAAAAATAAACAATATATGATTCTGTCAAAATCTTTCTATGGCTCCTATGCAATGAATTTTCAATCTACTGCATTCTCTTTTATTCAAATACAAGAAAATGATTGTGGTATTTGGACACAATATTTTATATGCCATAAACAGCCAAGTATTTTTTATATATTCTAATCTTCATATGCTTATAATATAGTTAATTGCTTTAGAAATGAAGAATTATGGGGAATTAATGAAATATTTGGTAAAACCTCTAAAAATTCTATGCTCTCAAAATTCATTTATAAACTAAAACTAGTTCAATTAAATATTAATTATGCTTAAATTCTAAGTTTAGATTATATTCACTATTCAACAGTATTGTATACACAATACTGTTCTTTTTAACATGCATTAATCAGATATACTTCCTCTGCATATGCTGATGCTAAATTTACTAACTCAATCAATTGAATATCATTATTAAGGTAGAATATAAAAACGGTCAAATATACAATCTACATGTTTTCTTGATTGTTCGACTTGTCCTACTAAAATTGTTACATCTTATGCAACTCTCCAACCTTCGAAATTCAACTATTATTTAGAAGAGGAAAACAATAAAAACATGACCATATTTACAACTTTTCTTTGTCTTCAAATGTTACTTTTGTTTTTGTGAACATTGAAATTTGTCAACTATCAACCCTTAAAAGAGTATATAAACCCTACGAAATTGACAGTTGATAGTTCAGTTTTCTAACCGTCAGCTAGTTGTTTAAACTAGCTTGTTTAGAACTAGAAGCTCATTTTACTCAATACATATTCTTTGGACGAAATACTGGTGTTTTGTTAATCAATTTCTACCGAAATTGCCTTTGTTAGACTATTTGTGGACGAACTTTAAAGGTTCTATTTGGACCAGTACTTTGGCAAGTTGGTAAATGATTGGAAAGGACGATTACAGTTGTGACGAACCAGAAATTCCTACAATTACAATACAACAAAGTACACTTGACCACACCTTGGCTAAACTAATTAAATTGTATGTTGGCCACACCCTAGGCAAGCTAATTGAATTATAACTTGGCCAAAGCTTAAATGGTACTTAAGGATGAACCTTAAGTATGACAAACCAATGTCTGTGTTAGGCCACATGTTATTGTATTCCCTCAAGTAGGTTTTAAGTAAGTTACATATAATAGTATAAGAATAAAATAGAACGAAAGTTGTACAACAGCAAAACAACAACTTCCACTGACTTTAGGAAGAGGAAGGAGGCAGCTAAACCAAACAAACTATTGTCAACATACTGCGAGAAAAACTGTAGTTAACTAAAAAACAAAAAGAAAAGTTGAAACAAAGAGAATAACTTGTTTTTCACTAGAGTAAAAGAACTCATTGTAAGAATATTTGGCATTGCATGTATTGTATAAAAAAAACACATAAACACCAGACAAATTCTGAATGTAAATTATTGACTCTATTCCCTGTCTTTGAATTATTTATTAACCAAATGTGATCTTTTCTGTAAAACTGTCCTTGCAAAGTTACCAATTGCAAAAATATCTTGGGTATACATTTTACATTTTTCATTAGTTAGACCAATGTGGGATAGAGAATATTTTATTGATTTTCCTTTTTTCTAAGTAATTTGTTTTTTAGTTTTAGAGAGAAAAAAAAACAGGTATGGGAAAAAAATATTTTTAAAGATTAAGATATTAACCCTAACCCTAAATTAATAATCCTGTTAGGATGTGTTTTTTTCCCAATTCAGCCCCATCCCCCTCCTCCTCCTCCTCCTCCTCCTCTTTCACCCCAAACAACAAATAATTCTTACCATGAAAAATATATTTGAATAATCCAAAATGCCATTAAAAGAAAATTTAAGTTGATGAACAAAATTTATCTCTTCATATATGTCTAAAAATAGGCTTAAAATATTTTTCAATGTGTAAAAGTCGGATGAATTTTTTAATTTTTTCAAAGGAATTATTATTTGTTTTTCATGAAGGAATTTCTCATTTCTTTCAATTAGTTGAATACCTTAGGGGAAAAAAATAACACATGATTTATAAGAAACTTCTATATGAAGTAAAATAATTTATTTTCTCTTCTACAATTTGAAAAGCACAGAGCTACAGCTGAAGATATTTTATGTTCTCTGCAAAAAAAGTAATGGATAATCAGTTTTTTTTTGCTTTTGCCATTTGTCCTTAGAACAACAAGAAAAAGGAAAATAATCCTACACTTTGATTTTTTTCTTTCTTTGATTTGTTTTATAAAATGATTTAACATCTTTAAAAGTGTATATCAATGGATTTAGAACAGAATTTAATGGTAGAACAAGAACAGTAATTGCAATATAGATGTCATTTTTGAATTGTAAATTGAAAAATACTGAGTATATTCCTTGAAAGGAAAATTGAAAAGACTATTATGATTTCTAATGTGTTATGTTAATTGATTGAAAAATCTAACCTAAAAATGAAATTGGAAACCAACACAAAAAATTAGTTATTACAATTATGAAAGCATTTGATTTGAATTTTCTTTGTTGGTATTTGAATTGATTTTCATTAACTATTCCCCTCCTTTCCAAAGTTAATTTCCATATTCTCATATAAAGAACTAATATTATCAGACAAATCATTTGTAGAAGGATTCCAAAGATTATAAATGAAAATGTCCATCCTTCAACTCTTTCACTCCTTATTTGTAATGTGAAACATATTGGACTCTTTGAGTAGTAAGACTGTATGGAAAATTCATGGAATGCATTATTAATCAATTATTAATTCAATTCGGGTTAGAAGAGCTTTGACAAACACACTGACTTTATAGATTACTATGGGAATTGCTGATATGAGTCCTGATATCAGAAATATGCACATTGTTATAACAATTGATAAGGATGGCCTGAATATCTTCCTAAATGGCCAAGCAGTAATGGTATATCTCTCAATTGTTACCATTAAAAGGCTTAGAGCGGAAATCATTATGGAACAACTGCAAAACCAGCCAATGAATTTACAGCCAACACTTGTTCTCCATTGGATATCATGATCTGAATATCTGCCTCTATAATAAGTATCAAAAGTGCCAATGACCAGTAGGAAAATTGATGTACATAAATCAGCCAAAGATAGGCCAAAATGGAAAAAGTTTTTAATAATTTTTTTATTCAGTTTCCTTAAAATAATTGATAGGAAATTCTCAAAAAATGCTAATAAAGCAAATATCCAAAGGACAACTCTAATAGTTGGAGATTTAATTAAATCAGTGCAAGAATTAAAAATTGATTTCTTTGGTAGGCATTTCTCCATCATCTTTGAGAATTCCCATGCAATGCAACAGAATACAAAATGTCTACTGTATAATTCTCTTAAAGAGTAGAGAGGTTTTAATAGGTTGTATGAATATTTTAAAGGCAGGTAAGTATTTTCCAGCATTAGGTATTGTAGGCTTATTAATGATATGAAAGCGTCTCTATCAACACTGTATATATAGCAATTAGCAATTATAAGACTCAATAAGTTTTTTAGCCCTAGTAGCAGATTTTTAGAAATATAGGATATGGTAGTGGAAGAGAAGTCAATTGATCTTAGGGACAATGAATATTTGAATGTAATTGATTCTTGTATCTTTAATGCAGTTTTTCTAATTATTAAATTTTGCAGTTTTCTCAATGGATGATCATAGAAGATTGCAGTGAAATTCAAATATTGACAATTTTCAATTTCTAAATGAACAACGTTTGGTGAAATCTTTGAAATTGGAAAATTTAAATAAGTAACATTGTGTAATGCCAATAAAATTATGGTGAAGGATTGTTTAAAAATGTGAAATTTTTTCGAATTCAAATTATTTCCAATAATATTTGAAATATTGATTTTTTTAAATCCAGAATAGATTATATTTGTCAAATTTTCTACAAGTACTTTATCGTTCTCATAAAAAATGCAATGGATTGAGTAAAACTGCAAACATTGACACTTTTCATGGAAACAAGAAGGTTGGAAATTGTTGAATGTGCAATAGAGTTCATCATTACCCTTCAGACAATCAACTCTACCATTGCAAACATTGTTGATTGGTATAAATGTACTTTGATTTTTACACTTAAAATAACCTTTTGGTTGAAAATTATCTATTTAAAGAAATAAAAAAAAGCAACTATCATTCATTGTTATAAATGTTTAAAATTTATTGGATTGGATGACATAGAAAATGTCTATTTGAAAACACGGCTTGGAAAATTTATAAGAAGTATTTAAAAGGGTTAAAAGGGTCTTGGGGGACAAGAACAACTGACATTTTCCATTATGTCACACCATTGACATACTGCAATTGAATTCATCATCAAAATGTGTACAGTGAATAACACCATCACAGACATTCTTTATTGATATACAATATCTACTCTTCTTACAGAGGTAACTTCCACTTGGGCAAGATGCTCTATTACAATTCTTCAATGCATTATAGGGAAAGTGGACTTTTGTCAAAACATTTCCCATAGAATCATAATTCAATTGGCAAATTTTATCAACTTGGAATTTTGAACATTTTCTAACATTGCTTCTATAAAGTGAATTACATGTGCTAGATTCCTCATCTTCTTTATTCAAACAATTCACACTCATATCGCAAACTGTATCCATTCTGATGCATTTTTCTTTGCATTGAAATAAACTATGTTCAGTACAATCTAAAAAACAAAAAAAAAAAAACATTATCAAAGATTTTTTTGTTATTGCTCTCTAATTTTTTTTTATTATTATCAATCAACTTAATGTATTTTCAATTTTATCTTTACAACTTTCATCACTTTCATCAAAACAGTTTTTTTCAAAATCGCAAAATTGTGTTTTTTGAATGCATTGTCCATTGTTGCACCTTATTTTGTTTAGTAAAATAATTAGTATAATTGATAAGTTTGTTAAATAACTAAAAAAATAACTGTAACACTTCCTATCCCTTCCACCCATCCACCCACCTTATTACAGGTGACCTTAAGTGAAAACTTATGAAATTATTCAACTGTAAACTCTATACTCTACCTATTTTGTAAAGGACAAATAGGCCATACTGTGAAAAGAGAAGTCAAGAGAGAGAGAAGAAAAAAAAGGAAATACAAAAACAGCAACTTGTTCATTATTGATATACTTACAGCAATTCTCTTCATCAGCATTATTTTTGCAGTCTTTCACGTGATTGCAGACATGTTTTAAAGAAATTGTAGTATTTACATTGCAAAAAAACTGTTCATTCAATGAACAATTCCTCTCATCTTCATTTGAAAAACAATCTTTTTCTCCATCACATACATTCATCAAATTAATACACATAACATCTTTGCTACAATAGAATGAATTTTTTGGACATTTAGTAAAATTGCTATTTTCCAATTCATCAGTAAGTGAAAACTGGTAATAATCTTGAAATAAAATTTTTTTTTCAAAATATGAATATTAAAATTTTGAAATATAAAATACTAAATTCTTACATGAAAGTCTGCATACAAAGAAATATGCAACATTTTTGTCACAGCTGAATGGAACATTACCATATTTCAAGTCTGTTGAAAAAGAGACAGGTATCGCAATATAACATTTACTTTGTTTGTTTGACAAAGAGAAATGATTTGAATAAAATTTATGAGCATGTTTCAAAATATATTTTTTCAAAAAACATTTGTCTATGTAACTTGGAAAAAAAGAATTTTAGAAATTAGATGATGGAGAATTAAATGGAGAGAAAAGGTCTAATGACATAAAAAAATCCTACACAGAGAGAGAGAGAGATACTAAAAATTGTAGATAAACATCTGTAGGATTGTCTATTCAATAGGCCTTTTCCAAACTGAATTATTTATGATGATGATAATAATGATGATTAGTTACAGATTTGTATAATTTAGTACAAAGTTGTAGAGTTCATATGGTGTCATATCATCATGCACAAGTATATCATGTTCTCTGGCATCCTTGACTAATCTTAGTACTTGGTAAATAAAAAATATTCTTTTGTTTCATTATATATTTTCTATATAGCAAGATTAAGTTTAAAAGTTTTACTTACATCCTGGTAAACTGCTTTTTAAATCAATTAGTTGGGATTTCTGGTTAATTTTTGCCAAAACATTGATAAAATCGTACTCGTCATTTGACATATATGGTAATGAAGCATTGAGTTGTCTACACATTTTTGATGCCTTATTTATTGATATAGTTCCATCTGGTTTAATTGGCAAATAGCAGCCATATTCAAAAGTATAAGAATTCTTATCAGAACACATAATTTCTGTTTTTTTTTTAAAAAAACAACTATAATTCTGAAATCTTTGCAGATATCAATCAAAGAACTCAATTTTGGATTTTTTAAAAGTAAATGGTATTTATTGCAGTCATCTCCTTAAATACTCACTTTTTTTGCAATCCATCAATTGAGTTCTTTCTAAGTATAAATTAGAAAGCAGTATACCATTGTTATTTAAGCATTTAAGGTCAGGTATACTCATGTATTCACTTCAAAACAAAAAAAAACTGTTTATTCTCTTTAGCTTGTTTTACAAAATTGAAATTGTTTGAAACTTACAGATAATCCATCCAATTCTCATTAGTTGTAATTTTACATTGTGACACATTATAGTAGTTTGGACAGGTAATAAAAAAATATTTTTGCTGTATGATATTAATAGCGTACAACTGATTTGTAGCAATCAATGTTCCAGTTTTATAGCCAAAATATTGGCAGACAGCCAATGTTTCATAATATTTTACAGTTGCCACTGCAATTGAATACCAATTATAATTATTGTATAGGAATACTATACCATCAAAGCTATTGGCAGTTTTTTCAGTTTTTCTACTATTTCTCAGTAAATAGCTTCCATCATTGTTTTGAAACATAAATTCTTTGTCTGAAGTAAAGGTTTTTAGTGATTTTTTGTCTTTTTTTTTACATAGGGAAAAGGTGTAAGTAACTTTTAATTATTGTTTCATTCACACAATTGCCAGCTATCATAAAACCATTAGATTCTGGATTTCTATATGATAGGCATACATTGAATGGTCTATTGCTGATAGAGCATAAATCAAATGTTGGAGGGAATGAGAAATCCAAGTGGTAATTTATTGAGGAACAACTACCAAACTAAAATACATGAAATTGTCTCTAGAAAATTCAAAATTCAAATGAAATGATTAGTGTTTTTCCCCATACCTCCATTGCTGTTGATGATTGAACAATAAATCCAAATGGTAGCGCTATTTGTCCAATTGACCTACAGATTAGGGAAGAGATTTTGTATTGGTTTCTCGCTTTGAATACCAAAGGAATGTGACCAAATGTTTTAGAAACAACCATATAAGATAAAGTTTTTGTTGAATTGGTTTTGAAAAATACTTTTTTATGGAATGGCTTCATCTTTTCTACAGAAAAATCTTGTTTGTTTGTTTTCAATTTATTAATAGCAGCTGTTGAAAAATATTTAAAAATTTTCTACCTTCAAGTTCTCTCTTTGTGCAAAAAATCAATTTTGTTGAATTTATATTTGTTACATTTCCAATAATTTCATTTCCATTTTTGTAGAATGCAAAAGTTTTAAAACTTTTTGAATTAATTTCATTCAAGTAAAATTGAATTTTATTGCAAAAATTCAAATTTGAAGTATTATTTTTTACTAATTGATAATTTGTTTTTCTGTGTCTGACAAACAATTGATAATCATCATCATCCAGATTCAGATTTGCAAATATGACTGAAAAGAGGAAAACAATGATGAAATTAACATTTTTGAATCAAGGAAACATTTTTTTATATATCATTGATAAAGGAGTGACAGAAATTGCCTAAGATTTGTAGTTAGGTAGGTCTAAGCTAAGGTTAAATCTTGGCTTAACCAAACCACCAGTTTCAGTATCTTGATTCAAATATTGATTGAAATAATTTTTCATAAAAAAATTCAAATTTACATGGTGTAGTTGTTTTGTAGCATTTGAGACAAAGTGAACCAAGTGTTTGTGAATATTCATCTAAATTGATATACCTGCTACAGAGGTGTTATCATGTACAATAAAAAAGATTATAAAAAAACACCATCGATAATTACAGAATTAATCTCTTCTTGTAATTTGTTACTGATACTTGCAAACTATCTTTTAATTTTGTATTTAAAAATAAAAATTATGTTAAAATTCTAAAAGATTTTCTTTCTTTCTGTTTTTTTCTTTACCTTCTCTCGGATCACATGCTTCGGCAATAAAATGAATATTATCATATCCTAATGATCTACATAGGCCTTTGTAGAAATTTGCATTTAAACCAATTCCAAATGCCACATATAACTTATTATCATTATTTTTTAATTTGGCATAGATTTTTCCATAAATTGAGAATTTATTCTCCATTAAAGTTTCTACTGAGTAGGTATAAAGCTTTGGATTTAGAATTTGCTTTGTACTTAACTCTGCAAAATGTGGACAGGTGATGCTTTGAAGTTCATTTAGTGAAGAGAAGATTACATATATTGCAATTTGAAATATTCTTATTAATCTACAAATAGGGATTAGCATTTTTCTTCTATTTTCAATAGAAAATGCTGGATTACTTTGGTTTGTTTTTTCTGATTAAGAATATCAAAAAAAAATGAAAATCATTAAAAACTGATGTTCAAAATTACTTGGTTTTTTTTTTTTTACAGTTTTACTAATTTTACATTAGTGGTGTTCAGTTTCAATGGTAAAAGAATTCTTTAATTTCATTCTAAGGGGCATTAAGTACTCTTTTCAATTAGTAGAAGAAAAATATATTATCTTACCAATTTGCACTTGGTCCTATTGTTCAAAAGAGAAAAATAGATTATTATAGTAGGAGAAAAAATTCGCCATTTTGACAAGAGATTTTCAATTCTAATTGTTAGCATTACCATTTTGTGTCAATTAAGAACTTTGTTGGTGCAATTTTCTTTAATCTGGAACTAGTTATCCTTTATAATTGTTATAGCAGAGAGGAATTTAAATGCAATGCCAGTTGTTGTTGCCAAGTACTGAAGATGCAATTGTAACCAGGTCTGTGACAATCCACACATGTGATTTAATATTATTGTGAGTACATCAAGTTGTTTACTTTAGTAGTTTTTTATTATTCAGTCATTTATTGGGCTAGTGTGTCTTGTTGAAAAAGTCCTTCTCTACCCAACAACAATCTAACCAAACAGCAAATATTAAATCCTCAGTCATGATTGAATATCTTTCATCTGCCATTAGAGGTTTTATTGAATAGGTAAAAATCTATGCAAAATGGCAACCTTTTTTAGTAATATAAGAAGAAAATTTATTCCTTTTAAGTAGATAACTACTCAATTCATTATTACTTTTACGATTGAAGTAATTAAGTAAGCTTAAATCGTAAAAAAAAGTAGTCAATTGTCAACAATTTCTATTTTATCAATATGCAAATTAAGCCATGTTCTCGCCCAATCACAATCACTATAGGCTTATGAATAGCTACAGCTTTATATAGGTTTCTTTGAAACATCTGAAGAGGAAGGACATTAAAACCTTCAGTCCAGATCTCAATATCATTGCAAATACATCAAATTGGCTCAATAAGAAAAAAGAATTGTTTCTCTCAAGATGATTAACATTTATTTTCTGCTTTCATTCAAATAAATCTACCGGTTTTTATTTTAATAATTACTTGTGTTTGTGTGTTTTACATCATTTCTAGATCGTGTAGATTTTTTTTGTTAATGCTTCTTTGTCAAAATCATATCCAGTTGGAATTGTACCCTTAGAGAAAATGTCCCAACATGGCTGCAATGATTGATATTGAACATTCCCTTCTTGTTATCATATCAATAAAAACATGTATCTTAAAGGTCATTTTGTAAACTTTTGTTGTTTATTACCATGGTGATCAGAAAGGTAAATCATCTGAAAGGTGTTGTTATTTTGAATTTTGATTGATAGAAACAGAATTTTATACAAACGCCATAAATCGTAAATATTTTGTGTCAGTTGCCACAAGTTTTTATTACAAAATTCAATTACATATTGAATTTGGATGCCAGATAGTTGATCTGTATTTGGAATGAACATTTGTACTAACAATGATGTTGAAGGGTGGCATAGGAGACTTAATGAGAAAACTATTTATCTATATGATCATGTGATCAACTTGCATTCTTATTTGAAAGATTAGATAAAATGTTATTTTGCTAACAAATATCTCCAACAATACTTTATTGTGTTGTGTGTACTTCAAAAGGATGTATATTGGTGTGAAGTGACAGAAAATTCAACAATTACAATACTTGAGATGGAAGAAAAGGAAAAGCTAAATTTTATTTAATTTACATGAATGTAATAAACTTACTTGGATTACAGTGAAACAGGTATCCTTTAATTGGTACACCTGGATATCTAGATAATAATGTGGTCCATAACTTTTTGGGAATCATATAGTTTGTAAGTGTTTGAATTTCCAACAAAATATGCTCAAGTTATGAAGTTAGATTAGATATTTGATAATTCATTGTTAAACGTTGTTTCATCTGTACTATCAAAACAATCTGTGTGAAAATCACACATTTTTGATCTAGGAAGACATTTATCATCACAAGAGAAATATTTGCAACTATTGCTGCATTCTTTTCAAACAGATTTTTTTGTAAATATTATGGTCAGGGTTATCTAAAAAAATTCTATTATTATCATTTACCAGTTAATTCTATTGAATTTTCTTGAAAACTGGTAGAACATATTTCATCAGTTCCATCAATACAGTTAATTTCACTATTGCAAAAATATATTGAGTTAATGCATTCATGATTTTTGCATCTGTGTAAAATTAAGTATTAAATATTCTTTAAAATTTTCATACACTACAAACTAAAACCTTTTGCCTTTGGAACAATCATCCCATTCTGTTTGAAGAGAAGATTTCATTTGTGATTACAGATTATGAGGAAAAAAATTCTTAATTTTCCTTAATCTATTACAGTAGTTAAACAGAAAAAAGCCTCTCAAGCTTTTCTGCTATTCATTATTAAGGGAAACAAGAATTGTATGATTATGAAAAAAAAGTTTTACTACAGTTTTCTTCATCATTTCCATTAGAGCATTCTTGTAAATGATCACATACATATTTGTAGCTTATGTTATAGCCATTTCCACATTGGTATTCATCAGCTTGTGGACAATTTTCTTCATCTTCACCAGAGAAACAATCCAGATATCCATCACACTGGTAAATTCTATTAATACAAATTTGGTCTATTGAACAATAGAATAAATGTTGAGAACACATATCTTTATTGATATAGAGTCTTAAAAATTGATTTATTAATATTCTATTCTTTCTATTCATTCCATCAACTATTGTTCAATATGAAAAAACAATTCCAATGTCAAACTTTTTCATGGACTTATCTAAAGTTCTTACCTGCTGGACTAATACATGGTAGAGTTGTTATTTGTTTTAATTCACATGTAGTAGGTTCAATATTGTATGTTTTATGCATGGAATGAAGCAAGGCAGATGGTTTTTCAATTATTTTATATAGAAAACACTTGGACATTTTGGTAATTGTTGCTTGTCTAATATTGTTTTTGGTGAATTTTCTACAAATGTCTTTCAGGCTAGATTTTCAATTTAAATATCTAAATGATGTTTTTATCAGTTATATCATACTTATTTAATCACCTATAAAATATTGGTTCTGATGATGTGAAATCATAAGGTTTCTTATCTAAATGAACTATAATTGACCTATTTCTGCTATTTTTTATAGTTTTTAGCTCTAAAACATATAAAAAATAAAAAGAAAATGTAATATGTTTAAAATTGACTACATTTGATATTCACTTCCAGGTAAATTGAAATAATAGCTATTAGATCCCACAGTTTCAATTGACATAAGCAGTTGAAGATGATAAAAAAAATCAAATATTTCAAAAGACAAAAAACTCAAAGTACTGTTTTTCTTTTTGCAAATATTTTGCACTTTATCAATAGACACTCTCTTTTTATATTGTATCAATAGAAAACAATGATTTTTAAATTGTATTGCATCTTTGTTGTTGCATACTGCAGGATCAAATTTAAAAATTTAAATTGTAAATTTTAAACACATACAAAAAACACCTTTGCCATTATTTGAACATTTTATATGAATTTATAGTGTATGAAGATTTTTTTTTTTATATTTTAAAAATGAGTTTACTATTGCACTATTTACATTTACACCACATGAAGAGTTATACTCATTTTTGAATTGAGTACATTTCATAGTTAAATAATAATTAAGAAAAATTGTTGATGTATAAGAATAACTAAATATTTCACCAAATTTAAAACCAAATGGAAATGCCACTGGGGCAGTTACAGACTCTAACCCTTCAACCCCAGCAACTCCAACAATTACAATTCAGCCAGCAGGAATGTCAGAAAGGCAACAAAGACTAATTGAAGACTATGATAGATTGGTGAGTGAAATGAAAAGAAATAGAATCACAATTCCAACAGATCATGGAGATGGAACACATCACCCAGCACAGAACCCAAATGTTGATATCACAACAGTAATTCAAGCATTAAGGGCTGCTTGGGACCGCCCTCAAAGAACTATTCTCAAGTTGTATGATGGAAGCAAGGAGTGTTCAAAATTCAAAGAAGACTTTAATCAGGCATGTTATGCTTATGGTTGGATAGGTGAAGATGTTGTGAAAGCAAATCTTTTAGATTATTTAACTGGTCCTGCAAAGGATTTGGTGTTGGCTCTGGATGGAGAGCCTACTGTGGAGGAAATATGGAAAGCCCTCCATGACGAATTTGATCTGGAGCCTTTGGAGTATCAAGAGAAATTGCTTAACTTAAAGCAAATGAATGGCGAAAGTGTGGTTCAGTTTGTTAATAGAGCAAAGAAATTGATAAAGAGGTTTTCTCCACCTAGACCAATGGAACCACAATTGCTTGCAACTATGAAAGAAATAAAACTGATGGAAGTTTTACAAAGAGGATTACAACAGGATATTCTACATTTAGTGTACACCTTACATCCTAAATGTCAAACATTGGCAGAACTATATGAGGCTGCTAAGTAAGTAGAAACTTCATTAAAACTAACTCAAAGAAAACCGATCACAATGGTGTCAAAATTGGAAACTCAACAAAGAAAAGAGACCAAAAAGACCCAGGTAATCAGAAAAGATGCTTCTACAGAAACCCCAAATTTTTGGAATAGAAAGCATGTACCTGACAACAAAAATGCTACTAAAGAAAAGTTTTCAAGCCAAAAAGTCCAAAAGTATGCACCAACTACAACAAACAGGTATTATAAGAAAAATCAACCAGCAAAGACAATTCTGAAAGAGGAACCTAAGCTACAAAAATTAGAAACATTAGACAATGAAAGCATGTCAGAAAATGATGAAGTTCAAGATATTCTCTGTTTTTCAGATAGTGACTTGTTACAAAGCAAACAATCTGAGCAAAATGCTTCAACATTTATTGGACAATTTGAAACTAATAATGGTTTTAAGTTTGATGCCTTGATAGACTCTGGTACTGACAGATCTTTTGATTCAAAAAAGGTATTAAGACAAGTTCAAGGAAAAGCATCCTTCCCAGAACAAACTGTGAAAAATGCTAGAGATGCTTCAGGTAATAGCATAGAGATATGTGGAGAAATCATTCTCAGACTTTATTTTAATGGAAAGATTATTAAACAACGCTTTCTGATCAACAAAATCATTACACAACAATGTATTATTGGGTGTGACTTTCTACAACAAAATGGAGCTACCCTTGACTTTGGCAAGAGACAGATTATACTCCAGCCAGGTACAGAAAAGAATTACCCTGTTGGAACACAACACTTATCTTTCAAAGGATTTTACCCAGTTCCTCTTATTATGAAAAGAATGAGAGTCAAATACATACCCTTCAGACAACAATTGAACAAGAAAATCTGGAGATGAAGGACAAAGTTACCCAAATTCTGGCGAAATATAAAGAAACTATTGCAGAAGACAGATTTGATATTGGCAATCCAGAGGTACCACCCTTGGAAATAACTCTTGAACCAGGTTCAACACCATATAGACAAAGGCTATATAGAATGCCTCCTCAAAAACAAGAAGAATGTAAGCAGCAGATAGCTGAATCTTGGTGAACTGTTGCTCCATATTTTAGAAGGTTGGAAAGTTGCATAAGATGTAAAAATTTTTGTACGTGTTGGATTGATTCCAAAATCCAAAAATAGGCAAAGGTCAGCCTTAGTACTGTTCTAATATACTGCAAACTTTTAATAATAATTGTAAGATGTTTTAGCATAAAAAAGTGATAGGTATAAACTAAATAAACTTAATTATTCAAAATAGTATTGTGCATACAAATTCATATAAAAATTGTTTGCCATTATTAAAATTTAATATATTCATTTTTAATAAATTATATCCAAATTTTTTTTAACTAGATGAAACTAAACTTTGCCTCTTGGAAGATACTTCTAAAAATAGACAACGTAGAAAACTCCATTTGAATTTTAATTTTTTCAATAATTTTACATATTTTATATGCATAAGGAAAATTTGTATAGAAATTGTTATTAATAATAAACATAATAATTTGTATAACATATTTAGATGTAGGATTTAAAATATGATCTGTATTCCGTGAAGTAATTGTGTAAAGCAAAAAATACCAATAAAAGCTTAACTGGTATTAAATAATTTCAATTTCATATTGAATTCCATCAGAATTTGAATTGTGTTAAAGAAACTATTATCCCAGAAGAGGAAACTGTGATCTCTAACCAACAACCCGTGAGCAAAGTAAGTTATACCTTGTGAACAGCTTGTAACACTCTTTAAAAATACCATTATTTCTTCTTCATTAAATTCTTCGTAGATAATTGATTTTTGATAAGTATACCTGTCTGGATAATTGCTACTATGCAATTCTAGTAATTCTTCAGAGTTATTATCCAAATACACCATGCCAAAATGATTATTTATAATTTTGCATGTCACATTTGAAATACCACTCTCAATATTTGGTTGTATTCAAAATTTACTGGAAGTAGTGTTTTTCTTTTGTAACCCTTTGAAACACGTTCTAAAAACTTCTTCGGATTTGACAGATAAGGAAGTGAGTAGTCAGACGAAATGTTTTGAAAATATTACATTTGTCATGGTACAGTTAAGAGCTACAGCCTTCTGTAAATCCATCATGGTAAAAGAACAATATAGGGAAAGCAAGAATAGAAATCTCAATCTTCCAAAATATTTTGAGGTTGATGATGAAGTATTCTTAAGAAATGATGGTGCAAGAATTGCAATAACAAAAATCCCTTCTTTAAAATGGTTAGGCCCATACCGAATAACAAAAGTCAATCATCAAAAGTGGATATATGAAATACAAATGGATGATAATACATGCAAGTTTGTACATGGTAGCAGATTAAGACTAGCCAATGAATCTAATAAGTTGGAAACAGGGAAAGAAACAACAACAATCTTTCTCCTTGTGGAGAAGGAAATAACACACCTCCAATATCTTTCTCAGGTAGAAGGAAGAAATGACTTCCAATTCCGTTTGAAGAATCACAAAGGCAGAGAAGTCATTGCCTTGTGTGACACAGGAGCATTGAGATCCTTTATTACTGAAAAAGAAATCAAGTTAATGGATGTCACAATTATGGATAAAGAAACAATTGGCTTACCAATTATAACTTCAGCTGATGGGAAAGCTTTAAAGCAAAAAGGAAGCATAAAGCTGAATATCCAATTTGCTGGAGAAAGTATGGAACAAGAATTTATCGTTATGGAAAATCTAGACATAGCAATAATACTTGGTTGTGATTTCCTACAAACTGTGGGAGCAAACCTCAATTTTTAAGCTAAACAGTGTTCTCTCAAATTTGATAGAAGGAAAGGGAACCTGGCTGAAAGAATAAGGCAACCTCAACTAAACAAAGTCACTATAGCTATGATGGGACAGCATGACTCTTCATCAGAAATCTCAGATAGTGATGATTCAGAGATGGAAGTTACTAATTCTGATACTGATTATGACACAAGCAATACTTTTGAAACAGACAGTAATTACAGTGTCAATGAACCCTCAAGCTCATCTGAAAGTGATGACACAGAAACAAATAATGAACTGGATCAAAACACAGATTCAGAGGCAAACATTATCTCTGATAGAGAAGAGGAAATACCTTGTTCAGACAATGAGTCAATAATTACTGAAAGTGAAATTATTGATATAACCCATTCTGATAATGAGTCAACAATTATTGAAGGTGAAATTATTGACATAACCCATTCAGATAATGAGTCCATCATAGTGGTAGATTCATCCCAAGATGAGAAAGAAAATACAGGTGACACAGACAATGAGTCAGTCATATTTTTAGATGAGACTAAAATCATCTCTGAACAATTAGATTCCCAACAAGAAGTGGGACCACAATATATAGAGTTAGAGGATGGAATAACTATCAGAGTGGAACAACAACACAAAATTTTCAACCATTCAACTATAGCCAACACAGGAAGAGCTAACATGAAACAGATGTTGTGGCTTCCACTAGTGATGACTGTAATGGTGATCTGTGGCTGCATCCACTCAATAACAGTTCTGAAACCATCCTACCAAGGTGCACATGTTACAACTGCAAACATTACCTTAACATTTAAACCACTGTTATACTTTTGTTCTAACCAACTACCAAGCCAGGCATTTGATCTAGCAGATGAGCCAACTTGTAATATAGAATCACAAGAAACCAAGACAATTACAGCTGATATCTATGAATTGAACTTGGAAGAAATTGAAACAAGAGCAGTAAAATGTCAAGTGTATCTAAGAACTAATTTTTACACTTACTATTTCTTTGGAGCAAAGAAGAGGAGAATTGTTAACTCAGTTATTAAAGTAACTCATGATCAATGCAGACAGATGGTAAAAGACAAACAATCTTTTCAAGGAAAACCTTTAATGGTGAAAAGAAACACTTGGATCCACCAAGATCAGCTTCCTGCTGCCTACACATGGCCAACAACTACCAAGGTGCTGGAATACACCACAATTATCCAGTTTGGCAAAGCATATTGGCAACCTCCTAATATGAAAATTACAACTAATCTGGACTACCTGGAAGATTGTTTACCAGGGCAGTCCTATTGTGAGACAGAAGAGGCAATTATTGTCTTTAGAAACCTCAAGAATAATTACACACTTCGACAACAATCACCATGGATAAAAATTAGCAACAGAATTAGTTGTATGAAATTTGCTGGTCACTATTCTTGCCCAGGGTATTCTATTCTGGACATCCCTTATCAAGACAAATTCATTGATGGAATTGGTGGCCCTGGAACAAAAGTGCTAGTACCACTGGAGGAACAGAGTTTAATACAGGAAACAGGCAAGGAACACCTATACAATTTGCTACAATATCAAAAGATTGGAAAAAATAAAGAAAAACGACTATTAAACTATCCCAATAAAGTGAAAGAACAAATTATACTATACAAGAGAAACAGCCCCTTACCAAGTCTTAACCAATGGTATAGAGAAACAAACACAATGTATAAACTAATGAGAAATAAAGGCACACTCAAGGAAGTTGTGATATATCATCTACAACAACCCATTAGTCCATCTTACTGGGAGCTGGATAACTATTATATCCAAGAAATGCTGCAAGCAGTCAATTGGACAAGGGCAACAAGACAATCTGTTACGATTTCAAAATATGTATACAGTGAGAAAAGAATCAAACAGAAGGTATTACCAACATTGGGCATATGGTATAAAGGACCACCAGCCAGAGAATTTAAGATTACCCATGAAGGAATTTATTTTACTCTACACATGCGAATGGCTAAAAAGCAGATGAAGAAGGAAGCAAAACTGAAACATAATATAAGTAAAAACCCATACCACAAATTCCCATTGGAAATGAGAGAAGTTGCCCGAACATCTACCTTACTACATGGCATTGATTCAAATTTTAAGAATTTAAAAAAGTTTACCCAACAGCTGTCAAGTCTTCTCTGCAATCAATTTGTTCAAAGAAGCAGGATGATGGCATTACTAGCAAATTTGGATCCTCAATTGACCACAGTGTTAACAAATGAGTTGGGAATGCACAGTAGTCAGATGGGAGAATTAGCTATAATTAAACAATGTTCACCAATAGCCTCAACAGAAGTAGTTTGTGACTTAAGCATGATAAAAAAGAATAACAAATGTTCTCAATTTTTACTTGTCACCATGAACAACCTGCTTTTCCAAGTAGAACCAGTTACTCATGTTTTACAGCAAGTCAATCCTGAAGAGATTATCTATAATGAGTGTAAGTCTAACAAGTTATTTAAATTATCATCTAGATATTGAAAGGAAAGAAAATAACGTATAACATTTATGTGGAGAAAGAATTAGTATATCTCTCAAATGATATTTTGCTAAGAAAACAAAATATAATACAAATTGGAAAAATGTTTTTAAAGGTGATATGTTATGATAAAAGAATGAAACAGATGATTTGATATTTTGTTAGTGAAAAAACTATTATTCTAATTTTACTTTTTGCAATTTCTCATGTTTTCAATATATAATACCCAAAAATATTGTCCATTAATTAGAGGACATGTTCAAGTTGAAAGGCAAAAGAATGATTGGCTATATATCTCTAATAAGAGATTTACAAAAAATGAAGCTAAGGTAATGCTATTCATATAGGCCTAAACGAAATAATAATAATTTGAATTTCAAAACGAAAACAGAAAATGTGCAAAAAATTCAATTGTATTTCTGATAATAATCATTTTGTGAAAAAGCCTCAAGAATTTTGTTTAGTGTATTTCTCATTGCATTGCAACTCTGAATCAAAAATGTTGGATGATTGCCAAATTTTTAATATATTAGATGAGAATTTACTATTTGGTGATTATTTGATGCCGTTTATTCAATGCGATAATTCAACGTTCTTCTGTAAGATATCTTCTTTTATACTGTCTGAAAAAGGGATTTGTTTGAAAACTCAATGTAGGACTTGGATCACTATCTGTCATTTCTGCAATTATGTTGGATAAATAGAGAGATTTATACATAAAAGATGGTTCCAACTCCACCATTTAGATTTTCAGTTGAAGAGCAAGGGTTAGTCACTTTCCTTTGCCAAATTAATTTAATTAGCATATTGCCTAGTTCATCAGCGATTAAGATGTTACATTCATTATGGAGATAGATAGTTAAGAGCCCTCAATATAATCTTCTCCACTGGATAAGAGTAACTACTTGTAACTTTTCCTCTTGATAGCCATATCTGTAGATTTTCTTTACACAACTCAGTTTGCAAATACATATTGACAACAAGGAATGTCATCAACAGATGACATCTGTAAAAATCAAATTTTTACCTTTTTGACCTCGTTGACTCTACATTCAAGTTTGTTTTCAACCTGATTTAGTAACTTGAATGTATAGTTAACAAGAATTGATTGAAGAGTAAGATCTACCTCATAAACTTGTCCATACTATCCTACACCTATTGATTTATTTACTCTTGTTTGGCTGAATTTTAAAGGAAGAGGAATAGAAGGAAAGAGATTCACAAACTAAAAAGTAAGCTTTACAACATTTA
>CAJFCJ010000153.1:46009-61045 GCA_904063045.1 Dimorphilus gyrociliatus
TTCAGTAGACATTGAAACCATAGTAAGTTCAACAAAGTAAGTTGCATTTATAGGAGCTGTAAATACTCCTGTAGTTATATTCCAATATGATCCACTGTTATATCCAATATGTGTAAATTTCAAAGTTATAAAATCTGGTTGACAGTTTGGAAAATGTCTAGTATCATGATAAACATATGTTGCAGGTAATGATTCATTCACTTTAAATCCCAACAAATAAGATTCTAGCCTAGAACTAGAATAATGCTTTGTATCTTGTAACTTTATTGGAAAATCAGCAGGAACATGAAGTAAAAATCCTCGAGACAAATGATATCCTGCTGGTCTAGGATGCCAATAATCCGCTTCTGCATATATTGACTCGTATCCACGTTTACTGCGAATACTTAATTGTGATCTGTATATGATACTATTAGGAAGACATCCAGCACCCATATTAAAATAATATAGGCCACTAGTAGTAGTTCTAATTTCTGTTCTATCTGATGAAATAGTAAAACCTTTTTGAGCAAGAGTGATAGGCAGAGGTTTTGTATATTCTTCAATTGGTTTATCAACAGCATAGGAGAAATAAGAACTGCTTTCATATCTAAAACCAATCCAGGCAGTATCCTTTCCATCATCACTACCAATTAATCTACTATTACCAATATTACTTATAAGAGTAGGCTTAGAAAGGCCAGTCAGAGTGAAAAGGCTGCTTCTTGAAAATGTATTTGTTACTGTTCTTTCACCTTCTTTACGTTTTCTACTTGAATATATATTCCTTCCAACATTTTGTAATTTGAAATCCACATCTGTACGAGATGTTGCAGTCATTGAAAAGAAATACATTCCAGGTTGTGAAATTTCTACTTGTTCCTTTTCTGGATTATATAGATGATAATTATTTATGTCTATAGAACTCCAATTAATTTTCCCCCTATTGACAGTTATAGTTCTTTGTAAGGATAACATAAATGCTGGATTATTGTCATCTGTACAAGGAAGACTTTGACATTGTGCTATCTCTATGGAAGAACCTGAACAAGTAGGTCCTCCATTCTCAGGAACAGGGTTATTGCATTTTCTTGTTCTAGTCTTAATTCCAGGACCTCCACAGGTTGGTTCACAGACACCCCATTCTGACCATTCAGACCAACCACCTGCTATAGGACACCTTGCAAATTCAAATGGGACACACATTTGTACATAACAAGCTCTAGTATTTATAAAAGGTGTAAAAAAGAAACCTTCTGGACATTGCTGGGGCCAAGACACACCATTTTTACAGTGAAAATAAATTCTACAATCTAATAAACTGGGAACTGTTTCATTTTTATTAGGATGGCATTCATTTGCTTTTGTTAAAGAAGGTGCAACTTGAAAATTTTTTGAATTTGGTTGACATATATCATCTTTTCCAGAATACAATGTTTGATTTGTAAAAGGAGAGCAGTCAGAAAATTCTTCATCAATACAAGCATTAAAATTACAATCTGATAGTGAGGGTTTGAAATGCTGTCCAGGAGGACAAATCCTTGCATGACTAGTTCCATTTATACAATGATGGTAAACATAACATCACCATAAACACCGTCTATAGGCCTGTGATTATCATCCTTTGGACAAATGAATGATAAAATAGTAGGAAGAAAGCATAGAAGAGCTGTAAAATATTATCATAGTGATGATGATATTAAAAACAAAAAAGTGAAGGATAGGTAAAAAAAATAACAAACCAAAGTAAGAAAAAAACACTTTTTTCATAGTCACAATCTTCAGGTGAAATGCTGAAATTGTGTTGTGTTGCAGTCTTTGTGAACAACTATATATATGTAGCCTTCTTATCATAAACTCACATATATATATATATAACAACATATTATCACTTAGACAGGTCAAAAGTTTGGATTAAAAAAACAAAGTTAGATATTGAGGATAGAGTTTTTCTTGAAAAAGTATGTAAAGGATGAAACATGTCTTATTGATAATAATGTACAATTGCTTTTGCTATTATCATTTTAACAAGTCAAAAGCTGGGATTAAAGATAAAAAACTAGATAATTTTATCTAATATATATTTCAAGAAAAAGTTGATTTGAAAATTATTGATAACATACTTTAAAAAAATTTTTAATTTTTTCTACATCAAGTTTTAAGTACCAATGTATTAAATTAATACCAGAGTTTTTCTGATAGAATATATATTCTTTAAAATGAACTAATAATTTAACAGTACAGTTTACTCTATGTTTAGAAATTAAAAATTGACAAGGTTCATCTTCTTTTAGACTTTTTTCTCTAGTTCTAAACAAGCAAGTTTAATCAACCAGTTGATGGTTAAAGAACTGACCTATCAACTGTTAATTTGAACAGTTGAATTGCAAAAGTTGTAGAGTTGCATAAGATGAAATAATTTTAATACAACAAGTCCAACAATCAAAAAAACATAAATATTATATATTTGACCATTTTTGTATACTAATTTAATAATAATAGTTAGTTGCTTTGGTTAATAAGGAAGAAGCTTATCTGGTTAATGTATCTTATTAATAATATTGTATATATAATACTACATAATTGTGAATAGGGTTAGGTTAGGTTAGCTGATGGTATTACCTTTTATTTCAAAATAAAACAAACACAATGCAATGATAAAAACAAAAAAATTAGAGAAGATTACTTGGAAACAACCAGCCCTGGAAGAAGTCTTTCACTCCTCAACGTTTGGTGCTAATTTGGTAGTTTGGTAATCTACTATCTACTCTGCTAGTGAACTTTTGTATTGTTACTTGCTTAAGTATTGTATTATTAAACAAACCACTTAAAATTAAACATTTTGTTTAGGGTTGGAGTAGAAAAAACATCCATTAATTATTAAAATATGATAAAAAATTAGAAACTAATGCAATCCCAATAAAAAAATTGTTAATTAGAAAAACATTTTAAGAGATCTTTGCCCTCAGCAAAAGTTTTCTCTCTTTTCATTTGGCACTTGAAGAACTATCCAGTTAATATTTATCTTTAGTAGTGGAATAATACAAAAAGTCCAATATTTAACAAGTCTATTTGAATTTTTAAACTTGGCACGTCTTATACAATATTGAAAAAAATTCCATGATTGCAAAAGTGAAGTTTTCTGTTGGCCCCAATAAATCACTCAAAACTCTTCTCATCATTTTTTGTAATCAGTATTCTTTTAAATTATATTTTATCATTTTCTATATAAAACTAGGTCTTTGGCCATTTCAATTAGACCTCTGGCTGTTTTCAACCAACCTCTGACCATTTTCTACCATATTTGTGCACTTAGAAGTAGCTTACATGAAGACTACTCATGAATAAAAGGTAATTGGGACAACTATCTATCTCGAATTGTAAACATTCAATTACAAGTTATTGAAATAATAAAATTGTCAATTAAATGGTCTTAACCCTTTAAATATGGCAAACTTAGAATGGTGAAGGTTGCACAGCTGTTGTTGACCACAGAAAAACAACAACAAATGCTTGCCAAACCTGTTATATATGATGCAATAGGAACATTCTTTAAGAAAATAATTAAATTTAATTTGAAAAGGCTTGGCTGATGTTTTATTGAATGGTTATTTGTGGACTAGCATATGTTCATTATTCCTTTAAGAATTCGTGTTACATTTGAAAGATGAAAGTGATATTTCTATTTTATAGCTATACTTTCAAATAGTTCTATATTAAGATTCAATCTAGATATGATGATAGAAACTGATTAGATATCTCATCATTTATAGGATAAACTCTCCAAATATTAAGATTATGCTATTTTTATAGTATTTGAAATATATCATCTCATTTGTATAACAATAATGTGTCCTAGATTTTTAACTCTTTTTTGTTTACTTATCAAATATTATTGATATTTTTAACAAATGGAATTTGTATTTAGAATATATGAAATAAAATGTTAATATATTAATAAGATATTAATCTCTTAGAATATATGAAATAAAATGTACAGAAAATAAATCTGAGAAAAAACAACCTTGTTCTACTGGAATAATAACTCTGATATTTGAGTGAGTTTTATTCATTTTACACTATTCATTTATATTATGTACAATTGTCATATCACATATATTCTGAATTAGTCAATCAAATGTCTGCAAAATATAACTCTAATTGATTTATTAATAAAACAGCTTTCTTATTTTATTCCCATATCTTTCAAACACAAAAAGTATGGAGAACATCAGACAGTATTATAGGAGCTATTGCAATAATAACAGGTGTAATAATGTGACAAGACATTCCAAATTTTGAATTTTCACTCAAATAAATCGCAACCAACCCTGAACAAAATGCTTCTGCATTTGTTGCCCCAGCATGGATCAAATGAATGAAATAACCTTCAACTTATTTTCAATTGTCATTTACACAGATAAACATTTCAATTTCACTACTAGATATAGAAGAAACCTATTCAAAGACACACTAATTTATGCTCTTAATATTTTTTACCTTAACTATCATATTTCCTCTTTAAGGTGTTGGAAATGATACACAGTTTGTCATTTATTTAGCCTTATCTGACAACAATCTTGATATCAATTCTTTAATTAAAGCATTAAGAGTTTGGATACCAAATGGACAAAAAAATTATCAAAATGAGTAGAAATCTTCTGAGTATCTATCAGGATGTGGAGGAAACTGGTGGGATTGAAATGATGCAAGAGCACAAGTCAGCATAATCAATAGAGCAAAGAAAAAATTACACAGGTAATTGCAATCATGGGATAGAAATGAGTCAAATAGTATACTACCAACTCATATTAAAAATTATGTTGTGTGATAAAGTTTACAAAAACAACAGATGAAACAGAAAAAAGAGGAGGATGATTTGTGTGGTCTCTTTTAAATCTCTGAAGATGATGGTAAAATGTGCTAAAGTTAAAAAATTGGTTGAAAGAAGATGGTAAAAATGATTCTATGAGAAGTGTTGCATATTTTTATTATTTTCTAGTCTTTCAAAGACTTTTTCCTGTTGTGATTACAATACAACAAAGTACAAAAATCATAATTATTTTGTCATTTATTTTCTCATATCAACCTAAATTATTTCATTTGTTGACAAACAGGAAAATGCTTTGAATGCCAAGGCACAGAAGCAGAATGTGGTAAAGATATCTCAAATCTGCAAAATGGAACTGACAAATATTAATATTTATATTTATAAATAAAATGGTGGAAATGAAAGAGAAAGGGATGAAACCATGGTAGGTCGATTAGGCAGGAATATATACAAAATTCAATGGTTTCTCCCTAACCATATTCAAATCCAAAATATACCCTTCAAAATTCTAATTTATGTACATTTTCTGTTGACTCTACAAAAGACAAGACATCTTGAAAAGTTTTTACACCCATGCTCACAGATTACTGTGAATTATTGATCTGGTTTTCTTAGGATATTTAAAGCTAGGGTATTGTCATGACATATAACAAAATAGTATAAGAAAATAGAATATTCCTAACTAAAGGAATACAAATTATCCTTCACTATTATTTTAAACAATAAATTAATGTATGTGTACATCCAGAATAGAAACAATACTGAGGGATACAGTAAACACCCTAATGTGCAATTGTTCATTTAAAATGATGAATTATCAGCTTTCCTTTGTCAACAAATATGTATATAAAGCTATAGCTATTCTTAGTCAGTGTAGTAGCCAGTGCAGCAGTGTACAATAAGCATTTAATTTATGCTCTTTGGTGAATATAACTTGTGTGGAGAAAACCAGAGAAAAAAGAACCTTGCTTTACTGGAATAACAACTCTGATATTAATGAGTTTCATTCAAAAAATTCCCAGCTCTTCATAATTTTGAAAAGTTCCAAACTCTGTGCTGTAATTTTAAAACAGCTCAACAAATATCATTGATACTTTCCAATAATCTTAGTGAATTAGTAAACTTTCACTGATGTTAGCTATGAGTAATAGAGAGACCCAACTATATTCACAAAGAGTGAGAAAAACAAGATGTTAACAGTTTTTCATATTAATTTTTATAAACTAAATTTTATAAACTTTAAAAAAAAACAATTGGCAGACAACCCTACTTCAACAGTTGTTTCTTATTGTTTGTCTCTTTTAAATACTTTAAATATACCATTCTCATTATTTAGATAAAAATTTGAACTTATTTAATGCAACTTCCCAAATAGGCCAATACTCAATCAAGGAAATCTTATTTCACATATTTTACTGATAGGTTCATTAGAGAAGGTTCTAACATATAAACCTTCACAAAATCTACTACCACAGTTGCAGCTGTATTTACATTGTTGACTATTTGAAAATATCAATTTGCAACTTTGAAATAATCCTTGAAAATTAATTTTATACTGAAGAAATGATGGAATGTACACCATTACATTAGATGAGTGGCCTCAAGACAATATTTAGCACAAATTTTTGGATCTGCAGCTCCAGGATCAATAATTTGAGGTACTATATCAAATACATGATAGTTGCCTAATTTTTAATAAAACCAGGAACTTCAAATTTGGTTGCATAGCATCCATTTTGATTTTTTTAATTTTAAATTAGTGGATACCTTTGAAAAGTTATTGTCTAAAAAAAGTTGAGAAAGATACAAACGAAGAAGTATAAAGGTTTACAATTTAAAAATTCCAATTTTGGAGTAAATTTGAAGAAAGAGAATTAGGTTTGGATGAATTATTGGATAGACTTGCTCACTGAAATATTTTTTAAAAATGATTTTTTCTTGCTCTGCATTTTAGCCAGGGTTTAGATTTTTTTAAAAAGTATACGCATACCTCAAACTGACCACTTAATTTTGTGTTTTTAAATTGTGTTTTTTATATAAGAAATAAACATAATCCTTCAAAATATTGAAAATCATAATTGTCATTTTATCAATTATTTTGTACTAAAATTATCTTCAGGAGCCAAAAGTTATTCAGCAAGAATGCCTAACAGAAGGCCATAATATCCTGGCCCTGTCCACATTACTATTACTTTGCTTCTACAATCAATTTTACTAAATTAAACACTTTCATTAATAGATAATACGTTTTTAACAGATGTTGAAACAAAAAGCTGACATACTGACATAGTCCACTGTGGCTTGTAGATATGGAGAAACAATTTTTAATTACAAAGTGTTTCATTAACCTTCTCTATTTCTCTATCAAGGCAGGAATCGCAATCTTTCATAAATGATTTTAGGAAAATCATTCCACATTTCACAGCCTTTTTTTTCAAAAGAAAAATAAATTAATTAGTTAAAATGTTTCCATTGCACTACTTGGTTTAGTCAGAAATTTATTCATGAACAGTTGATCAATTTCAATTTCAGCAATTATAAATATGCTCTAGTGGCGGAGAGAATCACTCTATACGTTTCCTGTGTAGACAGCTTTTGAAGCTCTCTTTAACTAATTCAAAATTGTTCAATCATTCATTCAAAATGATCTTCTTATTCTTTATTTCTAATTATCTTTATTTTTAGTGTTCAAAATTGAAAAATACATTAATATTAGATACGATTAAAAAGTTTAAAACTATGTCTTTTTTTCATTAGAAATGTTTGATGAAATGTATTAATTTTTTCGTATGTGATAGCCTATAATCTACTCTACAAATGATAATAATTTAATTTTTTAATAGTCCCCTCCTTTCTCTATGCAAGCCTGCCCTTTGCTAGGAAGTAGACTAAGGCTATTCTGGTAAAAGGAGGTTGGTTTTCTCCTTAGAAAATCATTTACATCTTTTTAATTCCTCCAAATTTTCATAAAGGGATCCTCTGATATGGTCCTTCAATCTCCCAAAAAGATAATAGTCAGAGGGAGCCAAATCAGGGCTGTATGCTGGGTGACCCTTGATCTCTTATGAAATCTGTTGTGTAGAGACTTGTATGTGGTCTTGCTGCAATATTATTTGTTTTCCAGGTCTAATTCTATGTAATTTCTTCCTTAGTCTCTTAGGGTCTCAACATATTGTATTGAGTTGACTACTTCACCATACTCCATGAATTCTATGTGGATTAAACCTGAACAGTCCCAAAAAAACTGTGCACATCAGTTTTTCAGCTGACTTAGTCAGTTTAAGCTTCTTTTCAGGTGGTGATGAGGTGTGCTTATATGTCAAAGAAGACCTTTTAGATGCTGGATCATACAAGTGTACCCAGGTTTCATCCCCAGTCACAATTTTTTCTAAAAAGTCTCTTCCTTCCGCCATGTATCTTTCAAGTAGCTCTGTACGATGACTCACCCTTATCTGCTTCTGGTCCATATTAAGGGCATAAGGAATCCATTTTGCACAGATCTTTCTGTACCCCAGCTCTTTTATAATTTTTCCTGCAGCCTCTTGACAAATTTCTAATTTTTTGGTGATTTCTCTCTGAGAAATGGTCCAATCTTCTCTGATAAGCCTGTCAATTGTTTCTCTGTTCTGACTTGTTACAGCTGTCCATGGACAACCAGATCTTGCCAAGTCTTCAAAATTTGTTCTTCATTTTTTTATTTCAGATACCCACCTTCTTATGGAACATTCACTCAGAGTTTCATCCCCACAATAGCTTTTTAACTGCTTATAAATTTGTTTCAGAGAGACCTTCTCATGCACTAAAAATGCAATAATTTGTCGTTGATTGGAATGTGTGCACATGACTTGCAGTTGCTTACACCAAAATAAATTTGTAATGGCTCAACAGAATTGAATGAAAGTTTGCACAATGAAAGTTTACTTATTTACTAAGATAATTGGAAAGTATCAATGATACTAGTGGAGCTGTTTTAAAATTCCAGCACATAGTTTGAAACTTTTCGATCATATCTAATATATCTCACATTTCTCTTTTGTATATTTTGCCAACAAAACAAAGTACTTAACTTCTATTGAATTTACAATTTTTGTCTCAAATTATATGAATAACAATTCTGCATTATGCAGATATATGTTGCTCAACACTGTATAATTTTCGAATTGTTATTGGAAAGATATGATACTAGACATTTCTATAGGCCTTTTGGAAATATCTGCATAGATTTTCATTGTAGACTGGCTACAATTGGTCAAAGTATTTTGAATTTTGGTGAAAAGTCTAATTATACTTTATACCCATTTTAAGAGTTAGAGAACCGTTTTTGTATTCTACTTTAATAACAATAATAAATTGCCTGTTCAATTACGCAAAAGTAGGTCAACACTGCTTGTCTCTATCAGTGCAATCAGCACTGTGTAATACCAGTTCAATACTGCTTATCTACTGTAGAATAGAGTTGACGAATGTATGTACATAGTTACATAATTATTAACTATTATTGATTTTCCATTTGATATCCAATTAGAATTAATCGGCTTTGCAGGACTTTGTCCTTGAAGAATTAGGGCGCAGAATTGAAAATTTAAAAAAGAAAGAAATATTCATATTCATAAGTTGCATAACTTTCATAATTTTCTTCATCTACTTTTCAAAACCTGTTTACATTACTTAAAAGAAAATCTTGATTATCATCTTTTCATTTCTCATCATTGTATTCAAGAAAAGAAATTCACTTCCACTAAATTTTTTCTCTTCTTTTTCAGATTCACTTGTTAAAACATATACTGGAATTGATACGGCTGAGGATAATGATCCTGATCTTATCACTGTTGCACCTAGCAATGGCACTAATTGCCAATTCCCTTATCACGATGGCGACTGGGTGAGCTTTGGTTGTGAAACTGGAGGTGGTGTACCGTGGTGTGGCGTTGTTGAAGATTTGGAAAAAGATAATAAATGGGGCTATTGTCTATTTGATTATTGTAAATTGACAGCATCCGGTGAAGGTTACGGTGGAAAAGTCAGCATTGATAATAAGGGTAAAGATATATTGATGTTATAAACAAGTAGGTCAATTTGCATATCAAATAATAACAAAACACACAAAAATGGAAATAATTGTTTTCCTATTTCTTTCTTAAACAGTGATAGCCCAGAAATCATATTAACTGATATGGATCCTCACAGAGATACAATCATCGACATATGGAATAAATTAAGAGAAGAAAATTGCAATATTTGTTGTAATGAGTCGTATTGTAATTATCCACTGCTACCACCAGCCAATATTTTGGGTTCAAAATCCAATATCATATTGTCATTGTAGAATTCTTGGTTAGTATTCAATCTTTCTTCTCTGCATGTTTTCTTTTTCTTTTGAGAGAAAAACAGACTTGAACAACAAATTTACCTCTTTTTGAAAATCATTTGTATTTTTTTTATGGACTTACTAGTGTATTTTTAATAAAAACTCTTTATTCAAGTGAAAAATTTACCAAAATTTTTTCATTGTACTTTTGTAAGTCTGTTAAAAATTGTATAAAGAAAAGTATACTTTCATCACCTCAATTTGAAAACACCATCATTTACAGCCATAATCTTTTCTGGCTTTTGACTTATGCCATCATATTACAGTAGGAATGCTATTAATTTTTCCTATAAAGTAGGTCATATACATGACCTATTTTTAGTGATCCTTTGCATAAGGCAAATGAGTTCAATCCATGTCTATAAACAATCAAGGAGATATATTTCAGATATCTTAGTAGGAAGAACTCAATTCCACAAAGAATGTACAACTAATTCTAGGCCTAATTACTCTATAAATTTTTTTTCCTTTTTCCTATTTGTTTTTTTAAAGAGCCAATTGTTTCCTTCACAAATGTCAAAAAGTTTTAAAGAAGGAAGCTGAAAGAAAAGGAGAAAGTCTTTAAGCAATTGATGAAAATTTTCAATATCTCATAAATATATCAAATAGGATAAAAGATATTTTCTATCCAGATTATTAACTAAATTTTTTCTGACCTACTTATAAAAAAACAACAGTAGGATAATCATTGATTGTTTTCCATATATCAGTTCAATTTATTATAAAATGAAAGCAAATAAAACATTTCAACACTTTACTGAAAGTGAAAGTACTCAATTTAAAAGAATAGAAACAAAACAAACTATTTATAGATGTATTTTATTTTTATAATATGTTTTGAATCACTGTTATAAATACAGAAACATAGACATGTTATGATATGTCTCTTAAGAAGGCCAAATGCTATGATAAAAGCATATTTCTTCCTTGATTGGGATATGGTGAAATGCACTTGTTAAATCTAATATTGAAAAGTATTTGTGGCCTCCTCCAAGCTTATCAAATAAGTCTTCCTGATGTGGAATTGGACAGCAATTCTTTTTGGATTGTTTGTTAAGTTTTCTGTAATCTACAAACATTCTCAATGTTCCTTCCTTCCTTCTTTTTGACAAACACAATTGGTGAAGCAGCCCATTGACTTTTACTTGCTCTAATAAGGCCATTTTCCAATAATCCATTTAGTTGATCCCTGCATTCCTGCTGTTTGTTAGGTGGTAATCTGTATGGTCTTTGTTTGAAAGGTTTTACATCTTCCAATAATTCAATTGCCATTGGTGGAACATCTGGTGAACCAATGTCATTCTGGTTTGTAGCAATGATGTCTTTATAATTCTTTATTATTTCTTTAAATTCTTCTCTGTTCTTATCAAGATTATTTTTGGACTCAGGTAAATAGTTATCAATCAATATTGTGCACATTTTGATTAGACAAACGTTCCAACTCAATACTTTCCAACTGTAGTTCTTCTATCTCAGGAGTTTTTGGGGTTTTCTTTTGTTCTTTTTCAACTCTGATAGTTATTTCATCTTCTAATTCCATGTATTGTGTTTTCATTTCCATTTCTCTAGCCAATTCAACAGATGTGATCTTAATTTCTTCCTCAGAAGAATTTATGATGATGACTGAGTCATTTTCAGAATCAATTTTGTTGCTAGTCTCAGCTTCAGATAAGTCTATGATAATAACAGAATCATTGTCAGAATCAGCTGTATTGTCAGTCTCTTCTTCAGATGAGTCTATAATAATCACTGAGTCATTATCAGCCTCACTTCCATTGTTAATTTCATCTTCAGATGAGCTTATACCATTGAATATATCCAAATCTGAGTCTGGACCGTGATCTGGTTCAAAACTTGCTTCTGAATCATAACTTCCAGAAATCTTTTAACTGTTTCTCCTTTTCTGATAAAGAATGGAAGGGAAACTTGTTTTGTTGCAAAATTATATTGCTTAAGTTCATTGTCTCCTTCTTTCCTTGCATTATCAAAAAATATTTCTGCTCTCTTTTTGCCAATTTAATATATTGGTTAACTGAGTTAATCTTTCCATCTTTTTCCACATGATGCACAATTTTTCCTTTGAGACCATTCCTGAATACACTTAAGAGTTGAAGCTCTCTAACTCTTTCAGTGACACAAGCCATTTCATTACTATTGAATGGTAGGAATTTTTCCACCAGTTCTTTACTTCTTCTAACAAAACTTTGAACAGTTTCATCATTAAACTGTTTCAATCTATCAGTATCCTTTTTATAAGCCATAGGATCTGGATTAAATTCTTCATCCAATGCATCCCATATTTCATTTTCATTTGCCATGGAGGGTAAGCTTTCAGTAACATCCCTGGCTCTTCCAGTGGTGTATTTTCTCAGCATTCGAATTCTCTTTTCCTCTGTGTCCCAAAGGTTTAATTCACAAGCATTTTGAAAGTGCCTCTTAAAGGCCCAAGTATCTTTGCTACCCAGAATAGGGTCTCATCAAAGTGGTATTAGGTTTCTCATTAGCCTCAATTAGAAGACTTGCAATTGTCTTTTCCAAAGCATTATCTTGAATGCCATCATTATTTAATTTTGGTTTATTAGGATAGGGATTTGCCATGTTTCCAGAAATTATAATTGCACCAGTTGATAAGTGGTATTGCAAAAAACTATTACCATCAATTTTGGCTCCACTACCTTTAATTCTCAACATTAATTTATTTATTTTTGCAAGATACTCATCTACTTCCTTGGCTCTGGCTTTGTCATTTTCATAAACCAAAATATCATTTATTGAAGTAGTATTGTGGGCTGTTGACTGCGCCATATTTGTACTTTGTTGTATTGTAATTGTAGGAATATCTGGTTCGTCACAACAGTATTGGTCCTCTCCAATCATTTATCAATTCACCAAAGCACTCAAACAAATAGTCTCAATAAATGTAATTTATCAACAAAATACCAGTATTTCGTCTAAAGAATATGTATTGAGTAGAAACAAGTTTCTAGTTCTAAACAATCAAGTTTAAGCAACCAGTTGATGGTTAGAGAACTGAACTATCTACTGTTGATTTCTGGATCGTGAAAAGAGAAAGTGCCTCCTTCAGACAATCAGACCTGATGATCCAGGCATAGAAACTTGTGATGTGGACGAAAAATGCAATTGAACATGAACATCAACATGCAGAAAATCTAAGTGTGTTCAATGATAGTCTTTCAAATGAACCAGAGTTTGATGATGATCGAAATTGTGATAGCTGCAACATGAATGACAAAGAAATGGAAGAACATATCAATGAGGATGTCATACATGTAAATCTGAATGAAGCTACAAATGTGAATGACAACTTTCAAATAATTAAAAGTGGAAGTCAGTTGGGAAAAATGAATTGCTTATGAATGGAACAATTTATCAAACAGTTAATAGTGAAATCATTATTCATAATTGAATCAGGGGCTGGCAGAAAACGTCCCCAAGTTACGGGTAATTAAAGAGGTTAAGGAGAGACAAGGGCTAGGTTAGGGTAAAAGCAAAATTTTGTGCCCATTTTCCATGACGACCATTATTTATCACTTGCTCATATTATGTTTTGGTCTCAAAGAATTATTTGGAAATATAATTTCTTTGTTATTACAATTCAAATTGGGCAATCTATTGAAAGTCTATATGGTAGTTTAGATTTTGGGAGATTTTGTAACTTCTCTCTACATTTTTAGTATAGCAGTCGTTGATTAGTATTTTAGAAATGATTATATGGAAAACGACGAATTGTGGGGCACAAGTGTATTTTGCTTTCTATTAGGATCGTCAATGATATTTTCAATACTTCTCTCATTGGCAGACTCTGTTTGATGACATAAGAAAGGCAAATTGAAATATATTTACTTAAATGGAACAGCATTTAATGAAAGAGACGCTATAGAGAATGCGAAATATTTGCAGGGTTTAAGATTTTTAAAAGGAAACAGTTTTCATCTTTGTTGTTCAGTATGGAAATCTGTTGGATTGGATGTTGTATGTCATCCTTCAACTTTGGCATTCTTCACCTGTTCTAATTTAGTAGATTCAAGTGAGAAGTCAACAGACTGTAATACCTTTTTCCTTCAAATTTTTTGTAGAACACTACCAGTGTTTTTCATGTTGTATATTACCAGATTTTTTCCTGCTCTAAATTGAAAAGATAAATATTGGAAAATTTGCTATTAATAAAGTAGCGACCAATCAACAGGTAATGATGAAGAGTTAATTGTTAAAAGCAACAATTTGAAATATCTAGTCTTTGTAAACAGGAAGATGATTTTAAGCTATCACATGTATTCTTTAATCCATTTCTAAGATTTGAATGGGCGTCCAGACTTACTTCTTGAATCATAGAACACTCTTTTAGCAAAAGACACAACCATAATCATGCTTTTGGAGATAAGAAAAGGAAATTTTTTGTAAAGAAGATTTGAAAGCTATCAATCTTTTGCATATATCCTCAAATCCATAAAATTAATCTTTCAATAAAATGTATCACATGAAAACCCCTGTTCCTTCCTATTTACTAACACATTAATAATTAGAATGTAACAAACTTCAAATAACTTTATACTTTTTTCAAAACAGTATGTCTTTCTTTCTTTGTCTTGCCCTAGTTAGGCCCCATTCTGAATATTGAATAGAATCTTTCAACACAGCAGCTGAAACTAAAGATGAAACTTTGTAAGAATTTATTGATTATAAATTATTTTTCTTTAAAATGTCTATTGTACAACTTTCGTTCTATTTTATTCTTATACTATTATCTATAACTTAGTTAAAACCTACTTGAGGGAATACAATAACATGTGGCCTAACACAGACATTGGTTTGTCATACTTAAGGTTTATCCTTAAGT
>CAJFCJ010000154.1:0-12457 GCA_904063045.1 Dimorphilus gyrociliatus
TTTTCTGTTATATATTCTATATTTAAATATAAAAAGAATTTAACACTGGAATATTATCTAATTTAAAACTGTTATATGTTCTTAATATCTAATTAAGTGTTTATTCTATTTTTTTAATACAAAAAAAAATTTATAATTAAAAAAGTTTTAAAATAGATAATATTTTAATATTAAATTCTTATTATACAGCTAGAATACTATTAGAGTTTTTTCTAATAATAATTTAGCAATTTATATAATTAATACCAATCAATTAATTACAAAATTCTAGATTTTTAGTAAAAGTAATCGATACATACAAAATCATAAACACATTGGCTTAAAAACATTGCAATTTTTTTGGATTATTTTTATTTTATTCTGGAATATAAAATTTACTAATTTATCATAGGAAGTTCTGGACAAAAAAAACTATAAAACAAACGACAAGAAGATATAGCATGAAATTCCTCTTAGCAATCTCACTTTTAATTGCTGTGTTAACAAGAGACTCCAATGAAATAGTAATCGTAAAAAGATGTGGTAACGAAGATATTGAAAAAGTATGTGGTACTGCTGGTTTAAGTTGGGTTGGTGCAACCGCTTACAATATAAATACCTTGACTAAGATGCTTAAAGAATGTAATATTCCTAACGCTGCAGTTTTCTCATGGAATGGACAACCTGCTCGTTTAGTTTTACAACAAAACGGTGCTTTGAATCCATTTAACCAACAAACAAACCCAACAGATTACGTATTCTGTGCTAGAAAATGTCATGGAAAGCCAAAGCAAGTATGTCCTCCAGTACAGCCTAGTACCAGTACAGCCTTATTGTCCTCCATTTTGTCCACCTTATAGAAAAGAACGAAGAGAATGGAAAGGTGATTCATCAGATTTTAATATCAATGTTGATGCAGAAGTAGATGTTGATGTAGAAGTATCTAATGGTAGAGTTGACATTGATATCGATATTGAAGAGAGTATTGACATTAATGTTGGTAGAGATTCATCATCTGATGAAGGAAGACATCATAGGGGTCGTAGATTAAGACCATGTTTGCCATATAGAGGACCTTGTAAACCATACCCATGTCCACCAACCCCTGGTCCATTCCCACCATGCCCACCATACCCATGTTTCCCAGTCAAATGTCCATGGGAAAAAGGTTACAAGAATAGATGTAAAGAATACACCAAGAAACTAAAATGCTTTAGGAAAAATCCATGTTGGCCAAGAAGAGGATGTGATTACATCAAGTGGTTAGCTAAATGTCTAGAAGTCTCTAAGACATACGTTTACAACGATAAGGATGATCATTGTAGAAATAGATGGGTAGTTGATGTAGACGAAGTAACTCATAAAAATGTACAAGATATAAGAAAACTCAAGTTACAAAAATGCATTTATGGAAACAGGCCAGATTGTAAGTTCAATGTTCCATACATACTAAGATTCCCAAGAATACTTAAATGTATCAGAGATTACATTAGAAGGAAATGTTGTATCAAAAAAGTATGTCTGTATGTTGATTGTAGAAGTAGAGTCTATGTCTACTATAGAGGAAGGCTATGGCTAATCTGTTATAATCCAAGAACAATATGTGGTAGATGTCCAAGAGTTAGATTCATTCCACTCCCAAGAGCATGTGTTGAATACTTAGCAAAATCTGGACTCTTCGGTGTTGACTTTAAAAGACATCATAAAGATAGCAGCTGTTCCGATTCAGGAAGGAGAGGTATTAGATTTGAAGATAGCTCTAATGGTAACGGATTATTAGCTTGATGTGAATAAAGTCCGTTAAAAAATTTTTTTTAAAAAATGTTAAACTAATTTTAAAGCGATTTAATATAATTTCTACAATTAATATTTAGAATATTTAATGATAATATGAGTCTTAAAAGATTAAATAAGCTAACCCCCAATGTTTAAAGAATGTATTAATTGTTGTAAAAAAGTTTAATTTTTTTAAAAATAAATATTATTGTGAATTGTGTAATACTTACTACAATAAAAATAAAGAACCAATTAAATCTAAACTAGACGCACTAGAATTTTGTAATGAATGTCAAAGAAATGAAAAAATAAAATGTAAAAACTTTGAAGAATTATTAAAAAATTGAATTTGTGTTACGATTGTGAAAAAAACGTACCAACTCTTAGAAATATATTTTATAAAGATTTAGGAAAGAAGATCCAGCTAAAACAAAAACTAATTTTTTTCTTGATAGCACCATTTTTAATTTTCAATACAATAAAAAATGATTTTTTAAACAATTCAAACTATAATTCAATATTTAATATTATAAAGAATACTATAGTATATGATTATATAGAAAAGTTATTAAGCTATACAAAGAATACTATAGTATATGATTATATAGAAAAGTTATTAAGCTATACAAAGAATACTATAGTATATGATTATATAGAAAAGTTAGTGTTTTATGTTATCAATAATAATTTATATACATGCTTTGTTATCATTAATGTATTTCTATTAGACTTCTCTTATAAATTAAGAATTCCTTTTGTAATTTTAAAAACTATTCTAATTTTTGTAATTCCAGAAAGCAGATTTTATTTAACAACGATTTATTTGATTTATAACTTCTTTTTTATATTAAAAAATAAGAATATTTATTATGAAGTAGAAATTTATACTAATAATAAAGAAGACTCTTTAGTTGAAGAATTTAAAAATTTAACTTTAAAAAATGTTTTATATAAAAAAATTACAAATAGCAATAAAATTCAAATAATAGAAAAAATTCAATAAATTTGATTTTTTAAACAATTATTTTGTTTACATACGATTTAAAAAAACTCACTTTCTTTTTTATTTATTTTTCTTATTTATTTTTCTTTTTTATTTATTTTTCTTATTTATTTTTCTTTTTTACTTAATTTTTTAATTTTTTAATTTTTTTCTTTTTTACTTAATTTTTTAATTTTTTAATTTTTTAATTTTTTTAATTTTTTTAATTTTCTATTCATTGTTACTTAATTTCATGTTTATATATTTACTTAAACTAAGTCTTTTATTACTACCAACTCCATATAACTCAATATTTTGAATATCAGAATTAAAAAGCTCTTTTAAAGTAAACCTTCTATTAATAATCTGAGCATCTATTCTGTTTAGTCCTGGAAACTTACTAATAAAACTTATCTTACTATCTTCTTCTTTCTTATCTTTAATACTTTCATATGATATTTTACTAGCCATCGTTTGTATATAATTAGCAGATTCTTCATCTGAGTAACTAATTAATAAACAATGATTATAATCATTTGCTAAATCAAATAACTTAACAATATACTCTTCATAGTTAATTGTATCTATTTGTACTAATAAAAATCTTTTAGTATGATGAACTGCTTTTATTACGGAAGATATTTTGTCTGGCATTTGTAAATAAAATCTTAAAGAAATGTAAAGAATTGAAATATTGTTTATTTGGTAGTCAGTTTGTATTTTTTTAAAAACATAGGAGGATTTTAAGAGGTGTTCTAAGACTGGATTTCCTCTCTGCTTTTCGTTTACTACAATCATCTAGGGTTGTAAGATGTTTTAAGTTTTATTGATTTTATTTAAAAATATAAAAATAAAATATACTTAAAAAACTAATATTTCATAAGAAAATACGAATTAGATTAACATTAAATACTGTTTCATTAAGTTTAGTACCAAAATTAAGACAAGATCTAAAACCTCGTATATTTTTTTTAGGAATTTCTTTAACAGAAATTTTACTGGACAGAATTGTAAATTTACTCCTAAACGAGAATTTAAATATAAAGAAGAAGAAACCCTCCTTATGAAAATTTTATATCATTTATTTACCTTATCCAGACTCTCTTTAAAGTTGTTTTTAATATTTAAATATTTAACATTTACAGAAAGTAGTACCGATGAATCAATTCCTATAGATTATAATATTATTAATGTGAGATGTATTGATAAAAATAAAGTAGAATCCAAAGAAACCACTCTTTTGATGTTTGAGTATTTTATAAATAAAAATAAACTCGGAGAAGAAAATCTAAAATATAGATATACGATGGGATTAGAAGACTTTAACAGTTCTGCAAATAAAGGTGATTATATTTTTAGAGACTTTTGTTGTTTGAATAGTAAATATTTTCAAAAATTAATTGAATTAGTAGAAGATGAAAGTATTACTGAAATAAATGAAGAAGAGGTGTTGAAACTAACAGAATTAATATTACTTTGAAGGCCAAAAAGTGATTTTATCACTAAAAATTTATGTCTAAAAATTGTTGAATGCGCACAAAAAAAATAATACAAAAAAAATTTTAAATAAAAGCGGAAAGAAAGAGCGCTCAGTTATTATAGCACCTAAAACATATAAATATATTATTCTATTAAGTACGCTAATTCGAGAATCAAATAGTAAAATGCTTATTAACAATTTATTAGGACAGTTAATTAATAATGGAAATGTTCATTCTTTGGATACAGAAGTTGATATTGGAAAAATTTTATACGAACTAATAAAGATAATTCTGGATGATAAAATAAGTAAAAATAAAGAATCGATACTTAGTGTCTATGGATATAAAGATGGAATTTATCAAGATAATAAAATTCTTAGACTGGATATAAAATGTTATAGAAATGATATATTTTACATAGAAATTGAGAAATCTGAGCTTAGAAGTGGTTTAAAAGAAACAGTTGATTTTTTACCAGAAATGGCAAATCTTATTTTGTCCAAGATTGATTCTTTATTATTGGATGATATAAATAATTCCCCTTTTTTATTTAACACTGAAAATTTGAAGTTCATTGCAAGTGATTTTAGGGAAATTAATATTACCAAATTGTTAATAAACTTTCCAAATTTAAAAATAATAAAATTGTATTTTTGTAAGTTTGATCGACAAACGTTCAAATTGCTTGAGAAATGTAATTCTCTAGAAAAGCTTATTTTTGACTGGAGTGAATTAGAAGAAGTTGATATTCAAACATTTTTTAACTGCTTTCCGAATTTAAAAGTATTAGAAATTCCTGCTTGTAGTATCACTCCAAAGTCGTTCGGAAGTATACAAAAATTCAATTCACTTGAAGAATTGACTATCACATGGAGCAAATTAAAAGAACTTAACTTTGGGACAATCATTAATAAACTTCCAAACTTGAAGAGATTACAATTAATATCTTGTGATATTACATCAGCTTCATTTCTAGGTCTCAAAGAACATACTTCCTTGGTTTATTTAAACATTAAATGGAACGATTTATCAGAATTTTTAATTGAAGATTTTCTTAAAAACTTTCCAAATATAGAAACATTGGATTTATTTAATTGTGGTCTTTCCGTTAAATCTTTCATAGGTTTAAAAGAGTGTACTTCGTTAAAAACATTTAATTTGAGATATAATAAATTAGAAGATCTAAAAATAGCAGATTTCCTTGTTAATTTCCCCAATTTAGTAAATTTAGACGTATATCCTACTTTTTTTAATGAAGAGTCATTAGTAGGATTAGAAGAATTTCCACTTCTAGAAGAAGATCTTTTTTTAGAATCTATGTATTCGGGAGGTGATGAAATCAAAAATTTTGTTAAAAAATACAAAAATCAGAAAAGACGAACTTATTAAAATTAATTATTAATAAAACAAGTTTATTAGAAAAATATTACAAAATAAAACTCAAGAGTCTCAAAGAATATCTAAATGAATACAAATTTCAATTAAAACAAGTTTATTAGAAAAATATTACAAAATAAAACTCAAGAGTCTCAAAGAATATCTAAATGAATACAAATTTCAATTAAAATTGGTTTCATTTATAAATCAATAAATATAAAAATTAATAGAAACTATATTTTTTAAATAAAATATTAGAAATTTAATAGTTGAATTCTTGTGTTTTTAAGTATATATTAAAGAATAAGCTTTATATCATTTAAATTGAACGAAATTAAACTTTTATTTAAGAAAAAAAAGAACAAAAAAGAGTCTATTTTTAATAAAGTTCTATATTAACTAAAACATTACATTAAGCGTTATCAAATAAATAAAAGTTTTTAATTATGGATAAGTTACCTTCTTTCAAGACATTTTAGCACTTGGTTTATCCTTGTTCTTTTACATTATCAAATAATGTACTTATTTTTTACTAATTTAACCTAAAAATAGTTTTACTTGTATTTTTAAAGTATATCTCTTTATTTTCTATATTTAATTAGTTTATACTGAGATTTGTATGGTAAATAAACAAACATAATTTGACTCATTTTATAATGTTTACAAATCGATTAATCAGAATATGAATTAATATATTTTGTAAAGTTATCTATAAAAACATACAAAATCTAAATATCTCTTTTATAGAAAATGATTTATGATTAGAAGGGGTCACTTCGTTATATCTTAATATCTATAAATCTATATCTTCCGTCTTTAATAAATCTACAATATTTACCATAAAGAACTTTTTTTTAATCAAAACAAAAATCTAAAGTATTAAAGAAATATACTCTTAGATTAAACCCATGTTTATTTTGCTAACTGTTATTAAATGTATAGCATACAATAAAAAAGAACTAAGACCTGTTCAGGTTCAATTAAGGAACAATAATTTATTAGAATACGATGATTTTGATGAAATTATAAGAGACATAGCAATTAAAGAGTTTAATTTTAGTGATATAGATTCAATACTTCTAGTAAATAAGGAAATAACACCTAAAACTTTAGAAGTATTGTCGTTGTTTGATGAGTTAAGAGTATTAAAAACAGAATATTGTAGATTTGACGTTGATATTTTAAACCAAATCAGTCAATTCAAAAATATTAAAGAATTAAAATTAAATTTTAACATAACATGGTTTGGTAACGAGGTTGATAGTATAATGAACATTCAAAATTTAGAAGTACTAAGTTTAGTAGGAAATGATTTATCTGGAGGTACATTGAAAAACATCAATAAATTACAATGGCTGACTGAATTATATATTAGTCTGAATAATAGATTAAGTATAGAAGACTATCAATCTATATATGATATTACTCTATTAAAACACTTAGATTTGAAAGATTGTTGCCTAAAAAAAGGGGGTTTGGATAATATTAATAGACTTCTATGTTTAGAAACTTTAAATTTGAGTCAAAACCAGAATCTAGATTTAAACGACTATTTAAATGTTCTAAGACTAAAAAATCTTAAAACTCTTAAAATTTCTCATTGCAATATAATGAATGGATATTTGAACGGTATTGATAAACTTAACTCTTTAAAGATTTTAGACTTATCTTATAACCCTAAAATAGAAAAAGAAGATTATGAAATAGTTTATAAAATAAAAAGTTTAGAAATTCTTTATTTAGTGTCAAATGAAATGAAAAATGAATATTTGGACGGGATAAGTAATTTATTACGTTTAATAGAGCTTGATATATCATACAATACTGAAATAACAGATCTTTATTATATTATTACCCCAGGTTTACCATCTCTAAAGAAATTAGATTTCAAAAGATGTGGAATAAAAAATAAGTTAAAATCAAGCCATTCAAGATTTTTTAATTAAATATACAATTTTATTGATTTTAAATAAATTAAATTCTATTCTTGAACTAATAAATACATTTAATTGTTATACTTTATTAGGTGACCCCTTATATGTTTAGCGATATATATCATAGAGAAGACAAGTTGTTATTTTCAACTTTATAGTAGAAAACATGTTTTATTATCCGGATAAAATTGTTGTAGGAGGAAAGAATCTATGATTTTAATCAAGAATTGTAATTTAGAAAGGTGATTTTGTGTTTTAAAAGTCGTAAGTGTTTAAAAAAAGAATTCTATTATGTGAAGAGCTTCATCTTCTAATATAAAATTGTCTTTAGTGAAAATTATAAAAGTAATCTATAAAATAACACAGAAGTCGATCTACAAAAACATATGTGATGAAGTACAAGTGAATAAAGCAGCATTTTTAATTATAAAACACTTATTATAGGCTATATTGAAAAAACAACCACGTTTCCGTATTGATGGTGTTAAAATAGAAGTTGATGAAAGCTGCCTCGCAAAACGCAAACATCAGAAGAGTAGAATAATAAAAAAAATCTGGTTGTGGGAGGTGTTACAGGACCACTACATCCTTTTGACTATAAGAAAGCCAATAACTACTGATAAATTAAAAAAGATGATTTATCATGTCATAAAAAGTAAAACAACAATAATAACATAAATTTGGAAAGACTATAATTCTATCCAACCACTTAATATGAAACACTAGAAAATAAATCATAAAAAATACTTTGTAGGTCCAAGAAATTGTAAAATTAACGCACAATTAGTAGAAAATAATTGGGAACACTTAAAATATTTTCTTAAAAGCAGAGAATTCAATATTAAAAAATATATTAGAAATTATATTATGGAATACAGTGTGTAAAAAAAAAGTGGTCACCCATATTTTTGTCGATTAATATATAATTTGATTCTTTTATTCTGAATAAGTCTATACCAAATGTTTCATAATTAATCATTAAAGCTTTTCTATATTTTAAATTTTTCTGCTTATCTTATTTTTAATTATTTTAATGAAAAATGTTTTAAAGACTGTAAAAAAAAAGTGGTCACTTATTGAAATATACTTTCCCACCACTTTGGTATAAAAATAAAATAGCAAATATACCCAACATGGGTCTACACTACTCTAACGAAAGAAATGAGAAATAATAGGGATGAAGAATTCAGGGATTTCTCTTAGAAAATTTCTACAATTTTAGGGATTCCGTATTCATCTGTACAGAAAATCGTAAAAAGGCAGATGAATATGATAAATAGGACATATAGGAGGAAGTGGAAGGCCTCAAAAACTAACAGGTCAAAATATAGAACTTCTATATAAGGAAGTAAAAAATGATAACACTATATCTTGCAGAAAGTTAGTAGAAAAGTTGAAAGAAAAACAAGGTATAGACTGCTCACATATGACAGTCAAAAATTACCTAAATAAGTTAGACTTTATATCGGCTTCACCGATAAAAAAACCACTTCTTCAACCAAGGCACATAGTAAACCGTTTTGAAGCTAGTAAGAGGTGGATAAAAATGCCTGAAAGTAGAGTTAAAACAATGATTTTTAGCGATGAATGTAAATTTAATTTATTAAATTCAGATGGAAATGTAAAGATATGGAAAACTAGAGGAGAACCGATTACTTCTAGAAATGTTCGAGGTACTTAAAATTTGGAGGAGGATCTGTTATGGTATGGGGGTGTTTTTCGTATCATGGTGTTGGAGAAATCAAATTTATCGATGTAAAAATGGATGCAGCATACTACTGCAATATGTTAAGCTCTTGTTTGTTTAACCGGCCTCTAAAATGGGATTATCTGATTTTATTTTTGTACAAGATAACGATCCCAAGCATACAAGTAAGCTAGCAAAGAAAATTTTCAGAGAGAATAATATTAAAGTTGAAAGCTGGCCTGCTCAATCTCCTGATTGCAACCCTATAGAAAACTGTGGGCAATAATCAAGGCCAAAATAGGAAATAAAATGTTTAAAACAAGGAATGAATTAAAGGCTGCTATAACAGAAGAATGAAATAAAATACCAGTAGAAACGTGGCAGAAGCTGGCTTTATCATTTAAAAAAAGCATTGTTACTTTATAGAGCAAAAGGAGGATGTATTATGAAATAAATGATAGTGACCACTTTTTTTTTACAGTCTTAAAGACATTTTTCATTAAAATAATTAAAAATAAGATAATCAGAAAAATTTAAAATATAGAAATAATTTAATGATTGATTATAAGACATTTGGTATATATTTATTTAGAATAAAACAATCAAATTATTTATTAATCAACAAAAATATGGAAGACCACTTTTTTTTTACACACTGTATAGTTATATCCATCAACAAAAATGGCTTTCCCAAAGTATTAGAATTATTTAAATAAAATAGTGTTTTATAGTTTTTTTCACATTTTTTGGGTCCCTTAAAACGAATTTTTACTCTTCATTCACAAAGACTACATTAAATGTTAAATTATATATTAGTATATGAATTAATATCTATATTTAAAAATTGTAAATTAAACAAAAAATAGGCTTTATTATAATTTTAGCTATTTTAAAATTTGGTTTAAGATTAAAATATCTTAGGATTAGTTTTTTTTCTCTACCCTAATGGAAATAGAAGATGAGTTTATTTTAGCATTTCTTGAGGAAATAAAAAATGAATTTAAAGAGGATTTTTTAAAAGGAAGAGCGCTGTTCAATAAACGTTTCAATAGTGAAAAAGAATTGAAAAACATTGATATTAGTTGGTAATTTTAATCAAGATATTGAAGTTTGCTTAGATATCTTAAGTAATATATTAACTATCAATTGAACCTCTAAATTTCACAAAGGCAAGATCGTAAACAAAAAAGTTATAATAAGTAGATACAACGTTCTGTCATATTTCATAGTATTTATAAATTTTAGTTTCAGTATATTTTAATAAATAAATGTGATTTTAAATTAAATAAAGTTAAGGTACTTTGTTTTACTATTTCCTTCGTATAAACAATCATAAGTCCTCAATATGGGAGGAGAATCCATTGTCCAGTTCACTGATTTTATTTTCTTTGAAACAGTCTAGCTTTTCTTAGAACTATACTATCATGTATTATCCTAGCGAAAGCGCCCCTAAATGTTTTTATTAAATATTTATTGTTGGGAAAAATTAAGTACATAAAAAAAATTAGGTACATAAAAAAATCCTATTAAATTACCATAAAATTGTTTTTTTTTAATTATTTTAACCCCTATTTTGTTCATTTTGGTAAGGATAAATTAGGTACATGGTAAATTGGTAGGGTTTTTTCTATCCCCCCATAAAAATTAAATAGAGTTTTTTACCATAAATTTTTTTTTTGTCTCCATCGAAAAAATTAGGTACATAAAAAATTTTTGAGGGTAATTTAATAACATTTTTGAAAAAAATTGGATAAAACTATTTTATTCGATAAATTCTGTATCACCCATGGCCATGATTCCAGTTATTTCGAATATAAATGAGAAAAATGAGATAATATCATACGTTGTTGATAAAGTTATACCACGCGAGCTTAAAGGCGAACGTAAAAGACAGTTTATCAAGAAATCAGCAAGGTTTTTTTATAGTAACTCAACACTTTATGTTGAGCAAAATCGAGTCAGAAAGAGATATATCTGTGATTTTGAGCATGAAGAGAAAAAGAATATAATCAAGGAGGCTCATTTACCAAGTCATCTCTGTGCTAATAAGATGAAGGGAATCATTGACAATCTTTATATAAATATAAAAGTAAACGATATTATATCATATATTACTTCATGTGAGGGCTGTCAAAGAGAAAATACAATCAATATCACAAGACCTATAACACCTATTCTTATATATAATATACATGAACGTTTACAGGCCGACATTATAGATCTGAGTACATATTCTGAATTTAATGATAATTATAGATATGTTTTAAACTTAATAGACTGTTTTTCGAAGTTTGCATTCAGTTTTAAGTTATATGATAAAAGCTCAGAATCTGTAGCAGAAATTTTAAGAAGTTTATTTTATTCAGAAGGCCCGTGGAAAACTCTCCATACAGATAACGGGAGAGAATTTATTAACCAAAGAATCAGAAACATATGTAGTATGTTTAATATTGAGCATGTAACTGGCCGGCCTCGACATCCACAATCACAGGGAGTTGTCGAAAGATTTAATAGAACACTAAAAAGCAGGATGAGAAAGGCTTTAGGAGGTGAAGTAAACTGGATTAGGGTTCATGAGGATGTAGTATATCAGTACAACAATAGTAAGCATAGTGCTACAGGTTTTAAGCCCTTTGTGTTATTCCGTAATGTAGATCCCAATAATTATAATAATAACGTCATTCTCTCACTTCAGGAAGCAAGAAATAATTATATAAAATATGTAAGTAGTTATATTAATGAATACAATGCAAGAGCAAACGATAGCAACCAAGTAGTAGTGGGGAGAAAATACTTATTAGCCAAAGACTTCGATAATAATGTCAATACTAGAAGATATCCATTGACATCATTATATTATGATGAAATATACACTGTTATATCAATTCATAATGATAATAGAATAACAATAAAGGATGAGAATAATAATATGAAAGTTGCAACTAGATATGTTTTAAAACAATTTATCGAATAAAATAGTTTTATCCAATTTTTTTCAAAAATGTTATTAAATTCCCTCAAAAATTTTTTATGTACCTAATTTTTTCGATGGAGACAAAAAAAAATTTATGGTAAAAAACTCTATTTAATTTTTATGGGGGGATAGAAAAAACCCTACCAATTTACCATGTACCTAATTTATCCTTACCAAAATGAACAAAATAGGGGTTAAAATAATTAAAAAAAAACAATTTTATGGTAATTTAATAGGATTTTTTTATGTACTTAATTTATCCTAACA
>CAJFCJ010000154.1:12554-45940 GCA_904063045.1 Dimorphilus gyrociliatus
AAAAGACGGGGATTTATCTAAATGCATGTTTTTTATATAAATAAAATCCTATAAACTAGTGATGAGTGATTTATTCACCATATTATGCGAATTAATTATAAATTTAAGCTTTTCTATGGCTACTTTTTTGGTATGTTTTTTTAAAGTAAAATTTATAACATATAAGTAAAGTTTTATGGCTGGAGTACCAATCTGTTCTACCCATTGGTGTGTGTCAAAAAAAAAAATTTAACCCTTGTAAAATGAATAATTTTTTGAATAATGAAACATTAAAAACCTTATTAAAGAGTTTATTGTCCCAAAATTCCCCAAGATATTGTGAATTATGTAATGGTAGTGTATCTATTACACTAAAAAACAACCTTAACTTTACATATAAGTGTAAAACACGTTCATGTAGGAAGGAAAATGGTGTATTTAAAAATACTATTTTTTATAGAACAAATTACCTGCTGTTTTTTAAAGTAATATGGTTATGGTTGCGTAATTATAACATAGATCAAATCATAGAGATATCAGGTTCAAATAAAAAAACCATACATAAATTTATTAAGTTATTTCTACCTAAAATGGAAAAATTTTATCTAAAAGCATTTGGGAAGATTGGAGGTGAAGGTGTTGTAATTGAAGCTGACGAATCTAAATTTGGGAGAACTAAGTACAATGTAGGTAGGACTGTAGAAGGTGTATGGGTGGTTGGTTTAGTAGAAAAAACGGAGCAAAGAAAAATCATACTAGTTCCAGTAGTTAAAAGGGACAGTATCACTATGAACACAATATTTGATCCATATGTCAAATCAGGATCTGTTGTAAATACTGATCTTTGGAAAGGATACAGTAACACCAAAGAAAATTACAAACATTATACTGTCAATCATAAGCAGAACTATAAAGATCCTATAACAGGAGCTCACACAAACACAATTGAGGGGAATTGGAGGACTATTAAAACTGAAGTACCTAATCATTGTAGAAAATTCACTGAGATTTTACCATAATTATCAAAGTTTATGATAAAAAGATGGTTTTCAGACAATTATTTCGAGGTTTTATTAAAATTTTTGATTTGTTAATTGTTTTTTTGTAAAAATAAACAAGGGTTAAATTTTTTTTTTGACACACACCAATGGGTAGAACAGATTGGTACTTTAGCCCATATAAGTAAAGTTTTTATTACTAAAATGGAAGTTCTACTTTAAGGAATTACGTCATAGTAAATGGCGGTAAAACACAAAAATTTAAAAAAAAATTAATAATGGAAGTTGTAGTTATATCATAAATTAATTTATTTAAATTTTTGTGTTTTATTATTTAGTGTGATATCTTAAATAAAAATTTTTTAAACTTTGATAAAAATTTAATATAATTTACATTCTAATAACTATAATTTTTAATTGGATAAAAATATACGTAATTACTTCCCAAAAAGAATCTACTTCTAAAAATTTTCAACGACATCCTAATGTGTATTTTATATTTTTTTTTGATTAATTGTACTTTTCTTGTAAGAAAAATAACAACGATTAAGTCTATTGTTCGTGAAAATAAATCATCATTTTATCACCTCAGAAGAATCTTTGATATGAACTCGATAGAATCTCTAAAAATATCCAAATGCCGAATAAATACAGGTTTAGGAGGTATTAAAAGACTAAATAAATTACATACACTATATTTGGACAAAAATAACATAAGCTTGGCCGATTTGAATGAAATATACAAATTAAAAGATTTACAGATTTTAAGCTTAAGAGATTGCAACCTACACGAAAATTCACTTTTTAAAATACCGAGATTAGCTAAACTAAAAAAACTTTATCTTGATTCAAATATAAGAATTACAAAAAGAGACATTAAAAGTATTTTAGAGTTAAAAGACTTAACAACTTTAAGTTTCAGAAAATGCGAATTAAGTGACGATATAGCGATCCATAAACTGGATAAATTGGAAGTGCTAGATTTATCTTATAACTTATCACTTAATGATGAAAACGTTGATACATTAACTATGTTACAAAATCTTAAGTGTCTTTATTTAAATTACTGTTCCTTTAACGGATATGTATTTTATTACATACGAAATTTAAAAAAACTTGAGACTTTAAATTTTGATTGTAATAAAACGATGTTAAGTTCTTATCTAAATGGAATTAGTGAATTATCTAGCTTAAAGAATCTAAGCATGGCAGGTTCTCGAATATATGGGTTTAATTATCCGTTTATAAAGACAGATAAATTACTAAACCTAGAGATATTGAACATAAACTATAATTATACAATTGAGCTAGAAAATATTTCTATAATAGCACATTTAAAGAACATTAAAGAATTATACATGAAAAAAATAGAATTTATAGTAGAACTTTAAGTAAAATTTATTTACTAAGCAATCTTGAGGTTCTGAACATTTCTAAAAATATATTGTTATGTCCAGAAGTTTTTAGTCATTTAGTAAAGACAACAAGTTTGAAAAAACTTGATTTAAGTTACTGTCATATTAAAATTTCAGATATATGGGAAATATTTCAAATAAGAACTTTGGAATCTCTAAATTTATCATCTAATCACTTTATTTCATCATTAGAGAAGAATTTAGAAGTTAGTAAGCATATGAAGTTCAAAAAATTGTTACTTAGTAGCTGTTTTTTACCACCTTTGTTTTTTATCAACCTAGACTTAAACAGAAACGTTGAATTTATTGACATTTCAAATAACGTTCTCTTAAAGGATGTTGACTTTGATTTTATATTAAATCTAAATAAACTAAAAATGTTAAATATGCGAAACTGTAACTTAAGCGAAGGTATATTAATAAATATAAGAAACCTTAATGATCTTGAAATTTTGGATATTTCTGAAAATACAAAACTTTGTAGATTAGACTTTGAAGCAATATCGAACCTGAAAAAGCTCAGAATTCTTCATATAGAAAGATGCAACTTTAAAAACGGAGTATTAAATAATTTACAGTTTCAGAGAACTCTTGAAAAAGCTAATTTATCCTTTAATAATTTAGAATCTATCGATCCATTTTTGAAGTCTATGAATATAAAAAGTCTAAATTTAAAAGGTTGTAGTTTAGATATTAATTCTTTATCAAGCCTTTATAAACTTATAAACCTAGAAGAACTGGATCTAAGTAATAATATACAATTAAATATTGATGATATTCAAATGTTGGGTAGATTAAAAAAGCTAGAATGTTTGATAGTAAAAAATTGTAGCTTTACAAGAATAGAATTTAATGCTATTAGAAGTTTAAACCTAATAAAACTAGTCATCGAATAAAACATTTTATATATAAAGAAGATTGAATAATAATATATTTATATTTGATTGAAGATAAACATATGTATAACTGAGTAGATGCTAACACTAATCTTTCTATAAGTTTACTATTAAATGAAATTTTTATATAAATGTTTGGTAAAAAGAACTTTTAGGGGCTGGCTATATTCGCTTCTCAAATAATATAAAGTGTTTTTAGATACAAAAAGTTTTTGTTAATTTTCATTTTGAGTTAAAATTTTTAAGAAATGACTTCGTGTTCTTAAAAATAAATAGTATCTGATATAAGACCTTATATTTGGTTTTATATTACCTTCAAGCGTATTTAAATAGTATATGAACGTGATACACGATTTTTTATGTTTTAAGGATGTTTTTTTTTGTTTTTAGGTCTACAAATACTCTTTATATTCAATAGTAAATGACCATATCTAAACAACTGTATTCCATTACAATCTTCCTATTCATCGCAAATAATATCTGAATACTATTTTACGTTCCTTATGATTTTTTAGGTATTGTTTCTTCATATCATTTTGTGACATTTCGAAAAAAACACTTTTTTATGGCTCTACAGAAACTACTTACTGCCTATATCTATTCTATTGGGAACCTTCATCAGTTTTAATAATTCTACCACCTCCCCTACTTTGTTTCTGAGAAACTGTCACAAAGGCTGTTAGTAATCCTTAAAGTGCTGTTATATAATGTTTCAGTGGTGTGATATTTATTATTAATGTAAATTAGAAGCGATTTAATACACCTTTTATATATATTAAAAATTGTGTTTTTAGTGATGATTTTATATTGTCAAATAAGATATGCTACATATATAAACCTTTATTTCGTAGTCTTTACTTGCTCTATACAACCAAATAAAACCATCTGGATTATGAAATGGTATTAAAACCAAAATATTTTCAAAACTTTTAAAATTAAATTTTTTTAATAAGCATAAGTCTTGAACTCCCAGACAAAGTTGTGCCCAAATTAAATAACATGTTGACCTCTTCTTACCTCTAATACATCATTGGATTCGAATTTTAGGCAAGTATAAGAGTACTCTAAAAAAAGCACCGTACCAATTAAGTTATTCATTATGATTAAAAGGCTTTGGAGTTAGAAGTTATCACTATGGACGGAATTTCTAACTTTGACCTAATTAGAGGTATAATTATGGGCTAATAAATAATCACTTAGACATGTGTTCATTTCTCTAATACTTGAATTATACCTTAAAGTATATTTTCCCCTTTTTTCATAAGATTTGAACTTATTTGTTCTGCATTAAATTATTTTCTTCCCCTATATTTGTATCCAACGAAATGTTTTCTAAAGTTTTGTGGTTTTTAGAGTTTGAGTATATATATCGATTCCTGTTTCTTTCAGCTAATATTTATAGTGTTTTGTCACCTTTCCTGCCCATTCGGCTATTAGTTATTTATAAGTAATTTAAAATTATCCTAAAAGAATTTTTTTTTAAAAAAATGCTATTTTATTAAATTTTTTAGAAATTGAAAAAATTATTTATTTTTGAACCCTTCAAATGCAACTAATTTTAAAAACACCAAACAGCACAAAATCACTTACTTTAGATGATAAAACAACTTTCAACCAACTTACTACTGAAGTTAATACTATTTTAAACACAACCAACTATTTTCTATCAGCTAATGGGCTTAAATTGACAGAAAATAATTTTAACAGATCAATTAATGAAGTTAGTGTCAATTATAGGTTGAAAGGTGGTGTTTTAACAGAAGACGATAAAGCTTTAGCAGCAAAAAGAAATTACATGAAAGTTTGTTACAAATGCAATGCTAGACTTAAACCTACAATGACTGTTTGTAGGAAGAAAAAATGTGGAAGAAGTATCAAACTTAGATTTAAAAAGAAAATAAGAGAAACTGGTAAGAAGTAAAAAAAATTAAAATTATTTTTTAAAAAATTTTTATAAAAAATATTAAAAATCTACCCTTAAAATGCAAGCACAAAATAAAACTTCACACAATTTCTCATACGATATAAAAGATCCTCAGTCAACTGTAAACATGTATTTTGAGAACGCCAACATCAAATTCAAAAACGCTCGTGAGACTTCTGTTCCTCTAAAGAACAGAACTATCAGTAATGCTTTAACCTACCTTAATGATGTTTCAAAGTACAAAAGATGTATTCCAATAACTAGATTTGGTAAGAAATGTGGAAGAACAGCACAGGCTAAGGAGTTTGGAACTGATAAAGGAAGATGGCCACAAGCCTCAGTAAAGTACTTCAAAGAAGTTCTTGAAAAATTAAAACAAGAAGCAGAAAAGAAGGATTTAGATGGAAATAACCTTAAAATAGTCCATATTAATGTTAATCAGGCACCAAAAGTATGGGGAAGGAAGTTTAGTGCTTTTGGTAGAACTAAATCAATTAGAAGAAAACCTTGTCATATTGAAATAGTTGCTATTAAAGAAGAATTGATCACTCAAGACGAAAATTAAAAAAACTGCCTTTTTAATTATTTTGTATAAATTTTTATTTACTTTTTTAATAAATTCAATCGTAATAGTTTTTTATTACAAACTCTTATAGTACTTTCTTTTAGTTTATAGAATTATTTAGATAGAGCAATTTTATAAACTAAAAGAAAGCATTATAAGAGTTTCTAATAAAAAAAGACCAGATATGAAGTTTTTGTTTTTTCATGAATAAATAAGTAGAATATATAATTATTTTCATTTTTTAAAACACAAAAGACCCCATTTGTTTCTATATTTTACATAAATGTTTAATTGAGAAAATTTCGAAGGTGTTTACACTGTGAAAAGAAGTTATAAGTTTTTGTCTATTTAACGATACAATCTAGAAAGCAACTGTCATTATTACATAAGAAGCTATAATAAAATACTATATGTATAATTTTTCCATTATATGACAAATACGGAATTAAAAAGGAAAGATTAAAGTTTTTCAGTATAAGAAAAGCGTCGAGTAAAGAGGAAACAATAAATGTTGATAACAAAGCATAAGTAAAGATATAAATACGAACAACCCAATTATAATATTCCTTGTTGGGAGAAAAAAAATGCTATTAAAGTAGGTATTATGATTCAAAATCAGCTAAAGACGGTGTAATAAAAAAAAAGGAATTTAAAAGGTGATAGCAACCCACTTAGAACATGTCCATAAGTCAAGAATGTAAAGAATTTTAGATGTAATGGAATAAAATAATGGCAAAGCATCACAGATACTATCTAAAGGAAATAGAATTAATTATATTATTAAATCACACATACTAACTTTAATAAACAGGAAGACTCTAGAAAATATCTCAGGGGAAGAAAGGTAAATTAAAACAAGGCAAATAAATTCCAATCCTATGAATAGAAGAGTGATATAGATTTTAAAAAAAAGTTTGGGTACTAAAGGGTCTTTTAATGAATAAACAACTAAATGATTACTAACCTATAATAAAAAATTTACCTACTTTTGTATATAATTATTTTGGTTTTTGTATTTAATATGATTACACATGGATATTTATAAACCAATTTTATCGTATATATTTTACCTTTAGGAAAATATTCAAAAAAAGAAACTTTTTATACTATATCAGAACTACAAATTTGGTTTGTTGTGATAACTAAATTATATTTTTATTTAAATTTTTATTAACCTAATCAAATTTTATTTATAATTTATTGCAAGCAATTTAAATTATATTCATTGTAAACTAAAATTTTTATATTATGAATAAGACTAAGAGAATATCTTTAATACTATTGTTTTTTCTTATTGTAATAACTAAGTATTATTCATCGCTTGTGATTTATCATTATAGATTCCTATTATATCATTATTTGAAACCTGGTAAAGAATGTAATTCACTTATAAACAACAACGTTTTAATTATGATTTAGGTTAGATTATATAGTATAGATTTATTGTGCATTCAAATACGCTAATATAATACTCATAAGTGCTATAAATTCAATAAAAATAGGTAATAACAGAAAAATTGTTCTAAACTTTTTTTGCTGTGTATAAGTTAGAATGGTACTTTTATAAGTAACACCTAAGGTATAAGCTGTTAGTCCAATTCCAATACCTCCAATTAAATAACTGCCTAGTAATTTGAAAGCCTTATGAGTAGTATCGATTGGTATTTTGGATAAGAAAAAGAATAGAATAAAGCTAAAAATTAAAGGACTAAGAATAAATACTAAAGCGGCAACCGCTGTCATTGTTTCTATTTTAATTTCTGCTGCTGCACAAATTGAAGGTGTTACTTTTTGTATTCCTAAACCAGTCCCAATAAAAACTGTGGCTAACATACCAAATAGACCTAAAAATGAAAATAGCCCAGTGACCAAGTCCGAATCTCCGTTTTTTACTAGTTCTCCTACAAATGTTGGTTGTGTGCTTGATTCAGTCATTTAAAAGGGTAGTCTTATTTCTTTGATTTTATTGGCCATTTGAAACATTCTGTTTCATATTGAAACAATTATTTATACAAATAAATAAAACATGACACTTTTTTTATTGTAAAATAGTTAAAATTGAAATGTTTGTACACTTTTTGAGAAGCAATAAATTGGAATTTATTGTTATTTGAATTAACTTAACATTTTAAAATACAAATCATCTAATTATAATCATGAATTGCCGAAAAAAGAAAATCATTTTATGGAATTGAGCTTGTATCTAAATGATATTTTGATAAATAAAATATATGATTTTAATAAATTGATCACATTTTACCACTAATGGTGTATATATACTTTATTGTCTATCTATTCTTTTTTTATATAATATTACATAAAATCTGCCTCTGTTGTATGTAATTAACACACTTCATAATATGGGCCGGGATCAGTATAGCTTTTTGAGATAAATAAAATAAGAGACACTTATATTTTGACTTTGTTCTAAATAAGGAAAGGGTCTGGTATGTAATTGGCGACCTAGCCTAATTACCATGAAAGAGTTTCTATATACGGATTTTAATCAGTGTGGAAGGGTTATAAAATAATTTGAAAAAACAATAAATAATTAGTATAATACAGTGTGTAAAAAAAAGTGGTCACCCATATTTTTCTTGATTTATGAAAAATTAGGACATTCATTTTAAATAAGTATATATCAAACCTTTTATAATTGATCAATAAAGCTTTTCTATATTTTAAATTTTTCTGCTTATCTTCTTTTTAGTTATTTTAGTAAAAAATATCTTTAAGACTGTAAAAAAAAAGTGGTCACTATCATTTATTTCATAATATATCCTCCTTTTGCCCTATAAAGTAACAGTTCTGTTTTTTAAAAGGACAAAGCTAGTTTCTGACACGGTTCTACTGGCATTCTATTCCATTCTTCTGTTATAACAGCCTTTAGTTCGTTTCTTGTTTTAAACATTTTATTTCCTATTTTGGCCTTGATTATTGCCCACAAGTTTTTTATAGGGTTGCAATCAGGAGATTGAGCAGGCCAGCTTTCAACTTAAATATCATTTTCTCTGAAAATTTTATTTGCTGGTTTACTTGTATGTTTGGGATCGTTATCTTATACAAAAATGAAATCAGATAATCCCATTTTAGAGGCCGAGTTAAACAAACAAGAGCTTAGCATGTTGCAGTAGTATGCTGCATCCATTTTTACATCGATAAATTTGATTTCTCCAACACTATGATATGAACCCCCCATACCATTACAGATCATCCTCCAAATTTTAATGTACCCGAACATTTCTAGAAGTAATCGGTTCTCCTATACTTTTTATATCTTTACATTTCCATCTATATTTAACAAGTTAAATTTAGATTCATCACTAAAAATCATTGTTTTAACTCTACTTTCAGGCATTTTTATCCACCTCTTGCTAACTTCAAATCGGTTGATTATGTGCATTGGTTGAAGAAGTGGTTTTTTTTATTGGTGAAGCCGATATAAAGTCTAACTTGTTTAGGTAATTTTTCACTGTCATATGTGAACAGTCAATACCTTGTTTCTCTTTCAATTTTTCTACTAACTTTCTGCAAGATATAGTATAATCATTTTTTTACTTCCTTATATAGAAGTTCTATATTTTGACCTGTAACTTTTTTAGGCCTTCTATTTCCTCCCATATGCTCTATTTGATTATATTCATCTGCCTTTTTTACGATTTTCTGTACAGATGAATACGGAATTCCTAAAATTGTAGAAATTTTCGTAGAAGAAATCTCTGAATTCTTCATCCCTATTATTCCTTCTTTCTTCTCGTTAGAGTAGTGTCGACCCATGTTGGGTATATTTGCTATTTTATTTTTATACCAAGGTGGAGGGAAAGTAGATTTCAATAGGTGTCCATTTTTTTTACAATCTTAAAGATATTTTTTATTAAAATTATTAAAAATAAGATAAGCAGAAAATTTTAAAATATAGAAAACCTTTAATGATTAATTATAAAATATTTGGTATATACTTATTCAGAATAAAACAACCTAATTGTTTATTAATCAACAAAAATGTGAGTGACCACTTTTTTTTTACACACTGTATATTAAACCTTGTTCAAGCCCATATGGGCAATACAATTAAAATTACATCAGAATCAGTAAAAGAGAAATAATAAAGTATTTACAATATAACAAATACAAAGAAAGCCTTAGTAAAGACCAAAACAAGAATTTTAGAACAAAGGGTTAAGATGTTAAATTGGTGAATGGTATTCTTAAAATAAATAATAACCATTTAGATAAAATATTAGTTTGTGAATATGAATTTGAAAAAAAAGCTTATAATTATCAAAAAACATCATGAGCCTGATTATATAGAAATCAACAAACTATATGCTTTGATAAATGAAAAATACTATGGTATTAAGCAAATGGATGTTAAGGATTTTGTATCAAGATGTGAATTATGTCAAAGTATTAAGCCCCCAAAAATCACAAAACAAATAAATGCTATTATACCAACAGCTGCGGATGAAAGGTTAATAATTGATCCAATTGACTTTCCAGGATTTAGTAGTATAAACAATGGAATGAAGTGCTGTTATACTATGGTAGACTCTCTTTCGATATTTAGTTTTGTATATCCTGTTTCATCTAAGCATGGATGTATATTAGCTTATATATTAGACAAGCTTTTTCAAAATGAAGGGCCGTGAAAAATAATACACACTGATAATGTTAAAAAGTTTATTAATAGATGTGTTAGTTTGATTATAGATAGATATGGTATATAATATATAAGAGGAAGACCATATCATCCGCAAAGCCAAGATCAGGTAAAACATTTTAATAGATCTCTAAAAGATAAATTAATGAAAATAAATGAATGTGATATTTTCAATGGACAGGATAATATAAGGCGGATGGCTTACAGATATAATAATACACCTCATAAAGCAACGAATATCAAGCCTTCTATATTATATAGAGGTAAAATAAAATCCTATATAAACAAATAACTAATATGGTAGTTAATACATTATGGTAAGAGAAAGATACCAAAACTATTCTTTAAGTTATATAATAGAGTTATAAATAAATCACTCCGCTAATATAGTTGTGGTAATAAAAGACTGTATACCCAATAGACTGATAGATTGTCTAGTGATACTATATTAACAATTCTCTTTATAATGATGAAGTTTATGAAGTTATTCAAATAAAAAATGATAGTATTATAATAGTTGATAATTAAGGATATGAAAAGTTGGATTAAAAACAAAATTAAAAAGTTTATTATTCATTGTTTTTTAAGTTATTTTTCGTCCGTTTCACACTGATTAAAATCCATATATAGAAACTCTTTCATGGTTATTAGGTTAAGGAGCCAATTACATACCAGACCCTTTCCTTATTTAGAACAAAGTCAAAATATAAGTATCTCAAAAAATTATACCGATCCCGGTCCATATCATTGGGGCATGTTAATACTTGAGGGGTATTAATTATATAAAACACATAACATGTTCTTCTAATAAATAAATCGCTTTTTTTGTAAGATGAATGTGTTTAAAAGACTATTATTTTCTTATTTTTATAAATTATCTACCATTGTAGAATTTAAACGATAAGAATTGTTATTGAATATTAATAACTGGATTGATATATTAAATATCGTATATATAAATAGACAAAACATCAAAAATCTATTCAGATAAAAATCAAGTGATTATGATAACTTGATATTATAAAGTTATAATACAACGATAAAATAAATAAATAAGAATTTTGACTATAATTTGAATTCACTAAAGAATCTAAAAAGAATATACCAATATATGTAAATATGTAAAAAATGTATAAATCTAGAAAACTTGATAAATAAACATCTAATAGCTAATCAAAAGTGCTTAGAGTAATATAAGAAATACCACATAATAATTTTGTTTTTAAATTCTCTATTAAACTAAAATAATGTAATGCCAAAATTTATAAATTATTTAAAGCTTTTAAACAAAAATATACCTTAAAAATTGTCTAATGAATATTTATTTATAAACTTGAAGGAAAAGGAGTTTTCTATTTAAAATAGCGATAATAGTTCATACATGATTTCTATAAATAATAATAATAATATAGTGACTGTGTTTATTTTAAACTGAAAAAACTTGTTCTTCATAATTTATAAGTAAAGGTTCTTAATTATAAGTTAGAAATCATTTACCTTTTTTGTTCTATAAAATTTATATAATAATAAATATATAGAAAGAAAAAAAACTAAAAACAGTGGATCAACTAGTAACACAACGTGAAAGAATATTTAATACGATTAAATGAGATTATATAATGAAATAGTTAAATGGACAGATTTATTCTATGTAGCAAATAAAAGATTATTAGAAAGAAAAGGAAGAGAAATCATTCAGTACAAGAAACAGTATTCAGCCAAGAGGAAACAATTAATATATATAGTAGATTATACACAAACATAAAAACACAAAAAAGTAATATGTAATAGCATTTGACAAGAGGAAAAAACAAATTCCGATCATTAAAATTAAAAACAGTTAAAATAGATCAAAGCCAAAATAATCCTAAAATAATAAAGAATAGTGACAAAATAATAAAAATACTATCTTAATAAATGCAAATTAACAAGTCTCTTGAGGATTTATTCAAATTTACAAAGAAGAAGATTTCAGAAAGTATCTCAATGGTATACAAACCAGAAGAAGAAGATTTTTAAAGTAGAAAAAATAAATTTAGATATTTTAGAAGAAGAAAATAAATAATAGACTGGAAATGATTCGGTTCATGTAAATTAAAAACAAACAACTAAATGAATACCAACAATAATTAAAAATTCTTATTCAAAAATCAAATTTTCTTTTAAACTTTAGATTTAAATATATTGAGATTTAAAAAAAAACAAGAATCTAAAAAATTTAATTAATTTAGTTTTAAAACAAAAACTTCGTGTTTAAAATATTTATCAGTAATTTTTAGACTATAAAACATCATAGCTTTATTTTATAATAAAAATTTTAATAGAAAATTTAATAGAATCATCTTTTCCAGCCTTTATAAACAGAATAAGCAAGTTGTAATATTCCTATTAATACATGAAAAATTATTATTTTGATTAAAGTCTTTTCAAGTCTCTCGCTATTTCTTGTATTCAAATTTTCACTTAACATTTCTAGAATACCTTGAATAGTATCACAACGCTTGTTAAGTAATTCTGCTCTATTCTTTATTTCTAAACAGTGTTTTAAGTTCTCATAAAGTTTACTATATTCAGGATAGTACCACAGCACTTCTGGTTCATCTAAAATATTAGATACTAAGTTAATATTTATTCTAAGCATGTGGAGTTTTGCCATCAGCTTTAGAACATCCTTTCTAGATCTAGTCAGAGATCCACTTGCTTCTAGCTGTTCTGGAAGTCCTTTTGTTACTTCTATTGTCTTATCTGTTAGGTTCTCAAAGTAGTCTAACTTTACAGACTGTGCAACTGCACTGGATATTACCATCTTATCAAAGTGATCTTCCGAGTTTAGATAGAAAATATCATTTATAAAGACGGGTGGCTTCTCTGTAATTCCATACTTAAAATTTTCTATTTCTACTTTACTTTGGTCGTATTTATCAATAAAGTGGCTTTTAAGTGATACTATAAGTCTTGCCTCTTCTTTATCAAGCATTCCCCATGTAACTACTACTCCATAAGCAAAGAAGAATATCTGGGCACCACTGTAAACTGTGTATAAACACTCTCCGTAGTACATTAAACTCTTATCAAACCCTTCGTTCTCTTTCGTAAACCTACTGAGAGATTTTAAGTTTATAGTTTCACTGATACAATAAGCAGTTATTCTCTTAAGACGTTCTACTTCTGGAACGTCATCCATAGGTGGCATTCTCTTTGTAAGAGGAAAGGCTTCTTTCATTGCTCTTAATTCTATTCTTGTTTGCTTCCTAGAAGATGTGTCTTCATGCCCTTCAATAATATTTTCTGAGTGTTCTTTTTCTTTATCTCAGCCATTTTTTTGAAGGGTTGCTAGAAATCATAGAATATTGAGTTTAGCCCCTTTTCTAAAATTTTGATTTTAAAATATCATTAAGATATTGAAAGGCGGTTCATTCTAGGAATGTAGTACTTATTTTTAAGTTAAACAAATTTTTATAATTATTTTACCCCAAAGCTCACATCTATAGTAAATCTTAAATAGAGGTTTATCGTTCTTTTGTACTTTTTATAAACATATAATATCATTAGTAAATTTTTTTTTATTACTTAATTCCCGTAGGTTTATTACCATTCTCTAAAAAGCTGCTTCTAAAATAACTGTATTAAAAAAAGACTGGCTTGTTCTGCTTTTAAAGCAACACGATTTAGAGAATCGTTTATGAAAACAGCTGTATTTGTAGGTTATACTTGATAAATTTTCTCTATTTCGACATTTTGCTTTTCTATTACTTAGAATATATCAATAGAAACCATTTTATGGCTAAAAACCTTTATTTACGATTTAATATATTAAAGTATTAGGAACTAAATATAAACAGTTATAGAAAAACAGGGGTTCTTCATATACTATCCTATATAACACATCTATCAATAAACTATTCAGTCTTAACAAAATATTCCAAATATATTTTTATATTTACATTCTAAATATTTATCAGGTAAACATGTCAATTTGTCTACGGCTAGAAGTTTGTATTGATAGTAAATCTATTAATATAGCTTTAATTAAAATATTTTTAAGCTTGAAAAGAATTACAGAATTAATACAGTTTTGAAATAAAATGTATTCATTTATTCTGATATTGTTTAATACATTATAAACTTAATTTTCCTTATTTGAAATGATTGTTAAGTGAAAAGAGTAACTCTGAGTTACAAATTATGATTTGATTTCTGATTTAAATTTTTTATTTTAATATTTTCTATAATCGTAATTATAAATATATTTCATAAAGATCATCCCATATGAACACTATTCTAAACCTGATGAAAGTATCAAAATATACTAAGAACCTATCAGAGGAAGATGTTATTTCACTCTTTAACAACAGTATTTTTCTATCCTCCTTAGAAACTAAAATATTATTTTTCGGCTCTAAAAAGCCATATCTCTATTCTTGTCTAGAGGAACCACGTATAATCACAGAGAAGATAACAAAGTTAAACAAAACACAAACAGAAACAGATTTAAATGACCTGATTAAAGAATTTGTGAGAAACAAAGCCTTTGATTTTGCGGTTTTAGAAAAAAACGTACACTTTATTTTATCAAGAAAAGAAAATTTAGTTGAAGTTTGTTCAATTAGTAGTTTAGACACCAAACTGGATACTTTTTCAGTTTTAGAGATTATAAAAGACTTAGATTTCCTATCTAGAGAGAGGATTGATATAAGCAATAATAGTAATAAAGTAGAGATAATACAAAATAAAATAGTATATGGAGAAATAAATGGAAGTTTAAATTATGAAAACATCAAATCTACGTATTCACTATTAAAAATGAACGAAATTGTAGATTTGTTAAAAAATCAGCTTAAAAAAATAAAAAACAAAAACAATTACTTCATAGTACTAAAAAGCAATACAAATGTTGCTCTTATTAAAAGGAACGGAAATCTCCAACTCTTAGTCTACGATTTTCTGAGAGAAAAAGACTCTGTTTTAGGTAAAAAAATGGCAGAATTACATTCAAATATAAGAAAGTGTTATATTAAATAAAAGAATGATTCGCGCTTATTTTGGTTCATGTAAAGAATATAACAGGTATTTTAAAATTGTTAACTTTTTATGTAGTTTTTTTAAAAATATAAATAAGTTGTTTTTATTGAATAATCTAAAATTAATCCACCTATATAATAAATAAATAAAGATTTTAATTAATCTCTTGAACTTTTCAAACCTTTTAAATCATATAGACTGCAATAAATAAAAGAACTGGAGGACTTTACAGTTGATCTGCCTTCTTATATGTCTTTTAGCCATACTCCATAGGTATGCTATATTTTGGGAGTGAGCTTCAGGATCATCTTGACTTACGAAGTATTTATTGTGATTCATACTACCATGGTCGTATCCATTACTTATCTGGGACAGACTAATACGATATGCTCTTCATTTGTCTGTTATCATTTTTGTACCTGGAAAAATATTTTGTAATATTATATTTTGTATTGTTTGAGTCCTTATATCAGGAACTTCGATTACAAATATATTGCTTGTTCCACGTTCTATTCCTTCTATATACCACCTCCGTTCTAATAACCTGCCTCTATTATATTTTATTTTTAAAAGTAGACTTTCATCCATTTTAACAAATTTATTTTCTCTATTTTCGTCGATTTCACCTACTTGGCTTGTATTCTGTTGTATATAATCGCTCCTAGAAGTACTTTCTCCCGCTTAGTTATAGAAGTTCTAGAAATGGTTAAATCAAAAGCTAACACAGACCTTTAAACACCATAAATTAACTTTCTAATGATAAATTACAATTAAAGAAAAAGCCTCCATATCTAATAGACTGTTTTGTTTTGCATAGTCTACAAAGAAAACGAAATCTATCAATTAATTTATTTTCTTTGTCTAAAAACATTGAAACTCTCTATAATCAGGGGATTCCGGCTTATTATTTATTAATCGCAATTTAGTCATAAACTCAATATATTCTTTTTTCTCATTTATGTTTTCGAAAACATCACCTCGTAATTTTAAACATCTGATTTCATAAAAGGTGAAAATTTCTGATTCAACTATTATATAATTTGAACTTTTTAGGAATCCGTTTTACTTAAAGAGGTCTTACTTCGAATTTCAACACCTTTTTTTGTTTACATTCCCCCCTGTTTGATTGCTTTTCAAATTTATAAAAAACTTTTCTAATGAATAGTTTAATTAAAAGTATATTTTTATAGTTTTCGAATGAAAAGTAGGTTCATGTAGATTATAGTGGGGGTTTGAAAATTTTTAAGAGCCCCTTCTGAAATAAATGTCATTTTCCAAAAATTCGAAATATATTATACCTGATACAGAAATATTTTCTTTTTTACTATAAAAAATACCAATTTACATTTTGATTACTTTGAAACAATATTTGATAAAAAAGACTTGCTTAGTTTTATGGCACGTTGGCGTTTAATAAATAATCTACAAAAGTGCGACAATTGTAGCATTTATACGTTTTTGCATAAAGAAACGACGATTATTAATGGATATATATTTGTATGTTGAATATATAAGAAGAAACGTTCAGTAAGATATGGTAGCTTTTTCAAATCATGTTTAAATTTTAAAAAAGTTCTTAAAATGCCCCAACAAGCTTTTATATGCAGTACAAAAAGGAGTTATAGCACATGATCCGGAAACACACACCCAAAACATTGAATGTTTATGGAGTGTTACAAAAATGCATATAAGAAAGCACACTAACTGTAAAAATTTACACTGATTTCCCCTCTTAAAATGTATTTGGTTTAAAAAATTAGATAAATTTTAAGATTGAATGAAATGTTTATTTTATTATCAAGTAATGATTATGAAATCGAAATTGACGGATTCAATTAAAATACAATTTATAATTTATTTATTTTTAAATTGTTAAAATTTTTAAAAAAACTACATAATCAACAGAAACTAAAATATAAGAAAAGAAAAAACTCCTAGTTTTGTGAGTTAGTGTTCATATTATAATACATCTTAAATTTAGTTAAATAGCTAAAAAGATGATGAGTTTTGGCGACTAGAAAAATTAGATTTTCAAATATATTTCTTTTATTATGTCTTTGTGTTTTTATTTTCTCAATTTGAATGCTGGTTTTCCGCTTATTATAAAAATAAAAGTTAAAAAAAACTTCAAATTTAGAAAAAAAAAATTATTTTACTGTGTATATTTTTTCCTACTTCTTTGAACTAAAAACAGTAAAGAACACTAAAAAAGATTGATTTAAAGTTTAATAAATAATAATTTAACTTATATAGAAATTCGTTTACATAAGAACGTTGACTCTAAACTTTATTTTATAGTCCTTTATAAAAAATTTTTAACAAATAATTTTTTAATATCCAAAAATGGTAGTACTTAGATTTATAAAAATATAACCGTTATGTTTTTATATTTATACTTTGTTAAACTCTCTCAGGTTAATTCTAATACACGAAATGATGTTGCAATAACAACCAATAAAGAAGATGAAGAAATAAGCGAATTTCGTGGGGATAAGTTTTATAACTGTGTTAAAAGTGAAGTTAGAAAAGAAATGGAAAAAGGAATAAATGAGGACACATTTAAAAACATACAGAGGCTATTTTATGGATTATTAATACATTGTGAATACAAATTGGGGCGTGTTTACATTCCATTTGAAAGAATTAGTAACTTTTTATTTGTAGACGAAATTATAAAGAATAAAGCTGACAATTTAGCCAAAGAAGCTACAAAAAGTCGTATTATTCTTGATGAAGATATTTTTACTTATAATATATATATTGATAAATTACATAACGACATGACTTTTAAAAATAGCAAAGGTAGACTTAAAGAAGAAAAAAGACTACTAAAAGACTTTCTAAATATTATTAGTAATGGAGAAGAAGATGAAGAGCGCCACAATAAAATAACAGAAGCCTTAAAAAGTTGCAAAAGGTCATACTGTATATCTGATTTAAATGAAGTAAAACCAGGAAATCTTTGTATACAAATAAAAAAGTTTAGTCTAAAATGGCGAGAAGATATTGTTTTCCATAATTATAAAAAATCAAGTTTCGAGTTTAAAGATGAAAGTTGTATTAATGGGTTTCTCATATGCAACGATAAGCTTCTTTATAAATCAAGTAGAATATATGCATTCCTACCCAAAGCTAGCTTTGTAGCCGTTCCTATGGAAGATAAACGTTTCTATACTATATTTGCATTGGAAGGTTGGTTTATAAAAGCTGAACAATTCGTTGATCTTTGGAAAGAAATGTTTAAGCTAATGGATGGAAAGAATATACTTAAGAAGTTTAAAAAAAAAGAGTACAACTAAAAGTCCCAAAGATTATACGAACTGCTATTGTTGAAAATGAAAGTTCTATAATCAAACAAAAAGGAGTAAAAACCTCACATTATACCTATTTCGAAATGAACAAAGAAGGTATAAACGTAATACCAAATGAAGATACAGAATATAGAGAGGCAAAAACAAGTATTCTTCAAAAAAATGTATCTCTAAAAAAGTTTCATACGGGGATTGTAATCGACGTTGAGACAAATACTATACATTATGTTTTTAGGACCTTCTAAAGACAAGTCTACTAAATGTATATTTCTTTATAATAATCTATTTTATTATATAAAAAAAACAGCTATACTTAAAAGTTATAGTATAAATTTATTTAAACTGATTTTTAATGAATTACGATATAACTTTACTATGTTGTTTATTTAGAATTACAACTGAATTTTTTTTACAACGAATTCATGTGCTTTGTAAACTCCTTATATTTTTGATTCATGGCCTTTATTTTATTATAATCTTCAACATGTTTCTATTTTATCACTTTTTAATCATTAGGATTATTTACACAATAAAGTAAACAAAATTACTAGAAACGTTTTTTATTCAAAACAATTATTAAGTTATAAAATTGCGATATCAAACATTTACATTAGTTCTTTTTTTCATAGAAATTTGTTAACCTATGACTAGGTAGATTTTATTATTTAAATATTTGAAATACGGCTTCCAATAAGACTCAATACATGAGTATTTAAACACACTCCTAGTCATATAAGTACCAAATTATTATTCAACGTATCATTTATATATTAATAATCGTCTAATCTTTATTATCCGCTTATTAGTTTGAGAGGATTATTGTATTAAGAAGAAATACATAATCAATTAATAGTAATAGATTGAAAGTTCTTTGTTCTCAGAAGCTTAAAAACATAATTCTTATATTTGTAATTCTTAACCATCTATACAATAAATTCGAAGAATAAAATTAGAAAATTTTACCAATTCGACCTAAAATGCTATTTTTATATAATTTGATTGAAATGTCATTAAAAGACTTAATTATTATATTATCAACCATTTTATAGTCTCTTTAGTTGTTAGCTGTGATATATTCATATTACCTAAAACTCTTTTTATAAGAGCTCCTATAATCAATTCTATAAAACTTCTAATCAACTTTCAGTAAAGTTTTAATGAATTTTAAAACATTCTATGTATTTTCTTTTCTTATAACATCTATAAACGAATCGATTAATATCTGTGATGGTCATGTCCATCATAAGTTTTCTGATACAAAAGATATGTAAGATATCTCTAATCAAAACCAATATTAAGTAAATTTTTTAAAAAGTGTCATATACCTTAACTTTTTACATGATTAAAAAATGTGTGTAGATGTTTTTAGCTAATCCAATTAAACATTATCATCTGCAATACGTTCAACACTAATTAAAGAAGATCGAAAACTCTATATTAAGCAATTTAAAATACGAAAACATAAATTATAACACTTTTTTCTATAATCATAGTAAATGCTATTAAATTTTTTAAACGATAAAAATCATATATTTAGATACTAACCAATAAAATAAACCTATAAATTGTAAATTAAGTTAGTTAAACTGTAATTTTTAAATAAATTAAACAAGTTTATCAACCTATGATTGTTTTTTAAAATTTATTGTTTATAAATGCTAATTATGTTATTCTGATAAATAAATAAAACAACACGAAAACAAAAATATCGATGTTTCTAAAATAACCAAAAACGAAGCGTTAAATAAAAATTTTTAAATTTGTGTTTTCTTTAATTAGAACAAAAGTTTTAATGTTTTAAAATAACCAAATAAACGTAATTTAAATAAAAACATCAAATCTCTGTTTAGAGTACATTTAATTTAGTTGCTTTAAAAATTTATAAATTTAAAAAAAAAAGAATTTCCTTTTTAATAAAAAATAGGAAAACTGAGTTTGTAAAATTTATTACAAATTAGTTAAAAATAAGACAAAAAAGTTTTATTTAAAGCTCCTTTCTTGTATCTTCTTTTATACTATCAGTTTTTTCTTCTTTTATTTCTTCTGTAGCTTCAATGGGACTTTTTGTTTCTTCCTTGATATTTTCTACAGATCCAAATATTTTCTTTCTTATTTTTTCTGTTATACCTTCGTCTTTCTTTTCTTCTTGTTTCTCTTTTTTATTATTTTGATTTTCTTTATTTTCTTCTACAGTTTCAATAGGATTTTTTGTATCTTCCTTCTCCCTCTCCTTTTTCTCTTCTTCTTCTTTTTTCTTTTGTTCTTCTTTAAGCTTCTTTTCTCTCTCTACCTTATTTTTATAGGTAGTTACCTTTTGGAACATAAGTCCTTCAAAATCTATCTGTTTGTTAAGAAATTCGGTATATAAAATACTTGTATCTTTCTTCGCTTCTTTAAACCATTCGTTTAATTTATCAAATTCTTCTTGGTTTTCATTTAAAGCATGGACTTCTTCTATCTTAGTGCTCTGTTGTATCTCTTTAATATAGTCTTCTAATATTTTGATACCAGAGCTCCTTTTTTCGACATCCTTCTTTAGTCTTTCATTCTCTGATTTATACTTATCTAACAAGAGGTTATATTTTTCTTTTTGGGCATAACTGCTGTTTTTTAAAAGACTTTCTTTTAAATTAGTTAATTCTTCAACCTTTTCCTTTGCTAAGAACTCTAAATTAATTTTTTGTTTGATGTTTCTATAAAACTTTTTATTGCAATTCATTTCTTCTTTAAATGTGTGACTGTTTACGTAAATTTCAGGATAAGTTTTTGATTTGTGATTCTCAATATTATTAAAGAGACCTTCCAATGTTTTGTTATCTAAAGAGTGTAAATTTAGCCATTTTTTACAAAAATCGTAACTAAAAATTGATTTGAACATAAAACTATTGTCATCTTTAGTTCCTACTAAATAGACATCGAGTTTATTAGAATCTATATTTCTTTCTTCAAGAACTGCTTTTATTTCATTTTCAATACAAGATACGTCATTTTTAATTGTTTCTAAGTATTTGTTAAACTCTACCATTAAGTTATACAAAAAGAATTTAACATCTTCTATGACGTAAACTTTTTTACTCTCTTCGTATACAAATACTTCTAAGAGTTTGAAATATTCGTCTTTGTCTATATTTAAGTTACTACTTAACATTTCTAATGTGCGACAATATGCTTTTGAGATATCACAATATAAAGTATACTCGTTTCTTTTATCTTCTCTTATCAAAGGATAAAAATTAAATTCATTGTTTCTTATTTTTTCTACAGTTTCGTCATCAGATTTTTCTATATTCTTACAAATTTCTCTAACCTGTTCTCTTAAGTATTTTAGAATGAACTCTTCAGTAAGCATTTTTGAAATCTTGTTTGTTGATTTTCTATATATTAATTTATCAGTGTATAGAGAAAAGACTGTTTTAAATGAGTTTGTATTTATTATAAGTGAATTTTGACTACCTTTTAACATAAGAGACTCTGGAACTACCTTTTTTATTTTGTAGTTTCTAAAGGCTTTAAATAGGAACTTGGAAAAGTCTTCTAAATTTTCTTCTGCTTTTATTTTGGTATGAGTTGATTTTTCTTCATTTGTTTTCTCTTTTGTTTGTTCATCTTTTGTGCCTTTCTCTTGTACTTCTTCTTCCTTATTTTCTACAGTTTCTTCGTTTTTTAATTCATCTTTCTTTTCTGTAGCTTCTTTGTTATTTAATTCATCTTTCTTTTCTGTAGCTTCTTTGTTATTTAATTCTTGTGTAGAAACAAAGTCCTTGTAAAAACTATCCGGAAGTATCAAAAACAGGTCATAGTTCCTGTAGACATTAAGCTTTTCCACTACTAAGTCTAAAACATCAGATTTTAACATTTCTGTCTCATAATTAAAAACTTTGACAACTTTATTTTCTACAAATGTTTCGTAATCGTCTTGTATAAAATTATTTAAATTAGAAATGATATTATAATTCCCAAGAGATGAAATCTTATCTTTAAGAAAAGCTAAACTTCCTTTAATCTTTTTTTTATTATTTGTATTCTTTATTTGATAGTGTAAATCATCGGTAAAATGACATATAAGTGTACTAAAAGAATCTAATATTTGTAAGAATATAAGTGACATTGGAGGGGTAAAAAATAAAAAATAAATATTTTTTTTGAAAAAAAACTGTATAAATTTTATTAATGTTAATTTACTAAAATATAGGATATAATAAGTTATAATCTACCCTTAACGATGTGTTCAAAAAGCAGAAACTTAAAAAGCGTTTTTAATTTTTATAAAACCATATCAAAAGAAATTCGGTCTAATTTTTATTCTATGAAAATTAATTTCAACTCAAATGACAATTTACTAAACAATCTTTTTAAAGACGTAATAGAATCTATAGAATCTACAAGACTTTCAGAGTCTCCTCAAAGGTTTGGAAACTCGTCATTCTTATTGTTTATAAACTCGTTAAACTCTATTTATGATAAATTTGTTGAACAAATAGAAGATAAGCATTTCTCAGAGATGATGAAAACAAACAGATTTTATTTTTTAGAGTCCTTTGGAAGTAAGAGAATAGATTATGGAACAGGCCATGAACTTAATTTCTTTTGTTTTATATTTTTATACCAAAAACTAAATACTAAACAGCCATCAAAGAACATAGAATTTAATAAAACATCATCTGAAAGCCTCATTTCAATTTTCTATTTAAACATTTACTTTAGAATAATAAGACGAATTATTATTAAGTTTAATCTAGAGCCTGCTGGTTCGATAGGATTGTGGGGGATTGATGATTTTCAAGTGCTTCCATTTCTTTTAGGATCTAATCAACTAAAATTGAGGAATGACGTAAATTTTGAAGACATTTTAGAAAAATTTCCAAAGACAAAAGAACAGTTTGAAAATTATAATTGGTTAACAAAAGAGATGATTTTTGGTGTATTACCAATAAAATTTAGCCCAGAGTTGAATATATTAGAAGAAGCAATAGAATTTTGCTACCTGAATAAGTGTAAATTGATTTTTAATAAGTTTAGCGTCCATTCTAGAAGGCTATATTTAATGAAAAAAGACAGTTGGGACTCAATTATAGAAAAATTAGAAGAATATTGGGTTGATAATGTATTAAAAAATCAACAAGTTTTACAGCATTTTAAGTCTAGTTCAGAATTAAATTAAATTTCCTTAATTAGATTTTAAGTGAATTACTGTAAAAGTACTTTAAAAATTAAATCCATCAACTATTTTTAATTAATCCTTTCTCAACTCCATAACTCTTTTCTCAACACCTTCTCTTTTAATTACGTATATTTCTAACTCATCTCCAGTCATTACATCTCTTTCACATACAGAATTAAAACATTTAAAAGCTAATCTAACTGAATCTTCAACGTCAAGATCTACATCATCTTTAAATATAGAATCCAGTAAAGGTTGTACCATTTCAGCACCTGATCCATAAACAATAGCCCTTTCTCTCTTATAAGAGCCTACAGGGTCAAAACTATAAACAGCAGGACCTTCTGAATCAAAACCAGCAACAATACTAAAAGCGTAATACATGAAAAATCTTTTTGAATACAAAATGTTCATTAAAAGATGGGCTATTTGATCTATGTTTATTTCCCTATTATTCTGCGCTGAATACAACCTTATTCTATGCTCTAGTTGTATACTAACCTCTTTTATGTCTCCAAAGAAACCAGTAGCTGTAAAAAATGAATTATGAATTGGAAATATTTTTGTTGTAGATCTGCTGTTTATTGTTGTATGAGAAGAGTTTCTGGTATCACTTGCCATTATTATAAAGTCTTTACTTATAAATGATAGAGTAGTACCAGTGTTATTATCATATGGATTGAATTCATCGGATGTTTTTGTATGAGTAGATATCATTTAAGGGTTGTTATGTTTTATTTAATTAAATTGGAGAAGAGTTTCTCTTACTTTAAGAAATAAATAACTCTAGAATTAGGTTAATTTGCTGTTAAAATTGGTTTTGTTAGCTTTTTATGAAATGAATTATAAAACTTGATAAGAATATTTAAATGTCATAAACTTTTAATGTAACCTTAAAAAAATATTGGTAAAATTGGAAATTAAAAACGGAAATTGAGAAATAAAATATTCTATTTTCTAACAAATTTTCAAACATGTTATAAATTGATCTAAAGACAAGAGGGGTACAACAATGGTAGAAAACAATTATAAATTAGGGATGACTGCTTTATCATTAGTAGAAAACAATAAAGGAATATACGCTGCTGATGAAAGTCCAAGCTCTCTCGACAAAAAATTTAAAAGTTACAAAATTGACAATACTTATCAAAATAGACTAGATTTGAGAAAATCTTTATTTAAAACCAGTAAAATTAACAATATGATAAGTGGTGTCATTTTACATGAAGAGACTTTTACACAGAAAGATGATAATGGTAAATTAATAGTTGAGTTTTTATTAGAGCAAGGAATACAACTAGGAATTAAGCTAGATAAGGGGTTAAGAGAGTTAGAAGAAGAAAAGATATCAATAGGAATCGAAGATCTTGAAAAAAGAATACAAAGTGACATTTTTAAAAAAGCAACCTTTGCAAAGTGGAGGTCCTTGTTTTACATTAGTGATGAACTTCCTAGTCAAAAAGCAATTGATGAAAATGTAGAAATTCTGTCCCAATATGCAAAAATATGTCAAAAGTATGATAAAGTACCAATTGTTGAACCAGAAATACTTTGGAAGGGAAGTTATACTATTGAAAAGAATGCTAAAATAGCAAAGCTGATAATTTCAAAACTTTTTGCAAAGCTAAATGAGTACGATGTTTACATTCCAGGTGTACTATTAAAAGTAGGATTTATAACAAATGGAAGAGATGATCCAATGAGTACCCCATCTGATGTATCTCTACACACTCTCCAAACTCTTTTATCTTCTGTTCCAAATGGTGTTAGGGGTATAGTTTTTCTAAGTGGTGGACATCCACCAGAAGAGGCCTTTGAGTACCTCCAGAAAGTCAATAAGGAGAAAGGAAATCGTACTTTTTCACTATCTTATAGTTATGGTAGAGCTCTTTCCAATGATTCATTAGAAGCTTTTGGACAGAAGTTAGGAGAATATGAAATACAATCACGTTTCTACAAAAATCTGAAAAAGTGTCACTCAGCCTTAACAAAAACTGATTAAGTATTAATTAAATAATCTTTAGGCTTTTTAAAACTTGAAATGAGTTGTTTTTATTTTAAAATTTAATTAATTTCTATAAAAGTTAAAAAAAGTCTTTTCTCAAAAAATTAAAATACGCTTTAAATTCAAAGTATGTAAAAACGGGGGTTTAAAAGCTTTAATAATTCTCATGTCAAATAAAATACATTTTACGAATAAACTACATGGCAAAATCCTATTAAATTAGTATAAATTTCACAAAGATGAATTATTTTAACCCTTATTTCCATGAATTTGGTCGGATCAAATAAACTACATGATAATTTAATAGGATTTCATTTTTTATTTAATACAAAATTTTACCATAATTTTTTTTTGGAAACACTCCAACAAATAAACTACATAACTAATTTAATAGAGGTTTACAAATAAAAAAATTGCTAAAAAATGTATAAAAATGGTATGAATTTACTAACCANCCCGTATACCTAAAATTTCAAATGCTATTGACAGGCAGAACATTTTAAATTTTATTTCTTCACGAAGAATACCTCAGCAATTAAATCCTGAAGAAAAAAGACTATTTATCAAAAAGGCAAGGAATTTTCTTTTTATACAGAACAAACTCTACTTGGTAACTTCTGGTCTTAAAAAGCTATATATTTGTGATTATGAAACAGAATTGAAGAAAGAAATAATAGAAAAAGAGCATCTACCAGGACATATCTGTGCAAGGAAAGTCAAAGCTAATGTTGACATTTTATATACAAACATCAAGCTATGTGATATAGATGACTATATAAGGTGCTGTGTTGGTTGTCAGCGAGAGGTTCCTATTGCCAATGTTACACCACTAATTCCAATAGAAGTTTTTAATGTTCATGAAAGACTACAGATTGATATTATAGATTTGAGTAGATATAGCAACGAAAATAATGAACATAAATACATTTTAAACTGTATAGATTGTTTCTCTAAATTTGTTTTCAGTTATAAGTTATTAGACAAAAGAGTAGAAACAATACATGAGATTCTTAATCAGTTATTTTACAACGAAGGTCCCTGGAAAGTCTTACATAGTGACAACGGAAGAGAGTTTAACAATGAGCTAGTAAGAAATCTATGTACTACTTTCAATATTCGGTACATAAGAGGAAGGCCCAGACACCCACAGTCACAGGGTGTAATTGAAAGATTTAACCAAACACTAAAAAAAAGATTTAGGAAGGCGTTAGTAGAGTCAACAACTTGGGTTAATAAACATAGAAGTATAGTCTATCAATATAACAATTCTATACATAGAGCAACAGGGCTAAACCATTTGTATTGTTTCGAAGTGTTGATCCAATAATATAGAAAATAATAATAGTTTTACCTTTCAAACTGCCAGACTTAATTATTTAAATTATGTTAATGAGTACCGTAATGAATACAATAGAAGAATGGATCAAAATGAGATTGTTATTGGAGCAAGATATTTACTTGCTAGAGACTTTGATAGTAATCCAAGAACAAGAAGACACTCATTAACTTCTTTATATCATGACGAGATATATGTACTTATCAACAATAATAATAATAGCTTAACTATTAAAGATGAAAATAATAATTTTAAAACAGTGTCTAGAGGTATGGTAAAAAGAATAAATGAATAATTCAAACCATTTTTATATATTTTTTATCAATTTTTTTTATTTATAACCCCTATTAAATTAGTTATGTAGTTTATTTGTTGGAATGTTTCCAAAAAAAAATTTATGGTAAAATTTTGTATTAAATAAAAAGTTGAGGTCCTATTAAATTACCATGTAGTTTATTTGACCCGACCAAATTCATGAAAATAAGGGTTTAAATAATTTATTTTTGTGAAATTTATACTAATTTAATAGGATTTTGCCATGTAGTTTATTTGTAAAATGTATTTTATTTGACACGACATAAATTAATATAAAAATATAATATATTCTTATTCTTAATACACTTGTAATATTCATATATAAAAAAATTAAATATAGAGTATTTTAGTATAAATTAATATAAAAATATAATATATTCTTATTCTTAATACACTTGTAATATTCATATATAAAAAAATTAAATATAGAGTATTTTAGTATAAATTAATATAAAAATATAAATTATGATAAGTATTTTAATATAAATTAATATAAAAAATAAAAAAATAAAAATTAAATATTTATTTATTTTATAGCATTGGAATAAAAACTTTTAATTACAGAAAATAGAAAATTATTTTTTTTTGGTAATTGATTTATTTGACATCTTTTTTATTTTAAAATTTTTATTTTTTAAATCTGTTTTCTATTTTTATAAGATTAATTATGGAAATTTTAACTTACCAAAAAAGAAAATTTAATTATTCATGAGTTTTTACTTTTATTATTTATTTTGTACTTTATCTTTAAATATTAAATTTTCTTAAACTTAACTCATATTAAATTTTCTTAAAAATATAACTTATATTAAATTTTCTTAAAAGTATAAAATGGCAATTTTAAATCCCCTTTTAAATATGTCAATCACAAAAAGTAGAATAAAATCATTTTTAAGCTATACTACTATTTTATTAGTTTATACTATTTATATTCAATTAAAGTAAGTTCAATGGTATTCTTAGAATTCAAATTTATAAACAGAGAAGTGTTTATAGAATGTAACTTTCCATTAATCTGTCAACTTAGAGGAAATGATATAATGTTAGGAAATGGCTATGATGCGTTTTATAGTGGTTCAATATGCTGTATTCCTTTATTCCTTGTATTTTTAATCAAAGTATTTTTTATAGTATTTTCTAGAAACAGAAATGGTAGTAAAATATTAATTTATTCTCATGCAATACTATTTATTGTTTCTACAATACTGTTTGCTTCTGTATTGTCTACATATGCTACTAGTAGATCTATATATGGATCACTTTATATTTACAGAAATCATAATTGGTGGTATGTTATTACAATAGGAATTGAAATATTGTCTTTTGTTTCTATCATAACTTCATGTTTCATTAAATTCTAAAATTAGAAACAATTCTTAGTATTTTATAATTTTAAATCAATAGAAAATTAAATTGCTTATTTTAATAATAAATTTTACCGTATTTTATTAAAATGGAAATTCGTTTAAAATTAAAAATACTTTAAATTATTTTATTTATAATTCATACGTTCTTTATTAAATACAAAATAAACTAAAATTGTATTTATATTTCAAATAAATAGAACAAAAAACAGCTGTTTTATTAAATGTTAAAATTCACTCGCAAAAAGTTTAATTAAAAATACTTTATATAGATTTTTTTCTAATTTTATAGTATTTAAATGATTTCATTCATATTAAAATATAAAATACTCGATGTAATCAAAATATCTTATCTTTAATCTTAATAGTTTCAACCAATTATTATAAAATGATATTTTATATTTTATTAGAATGTATTTTTAAACTTTATGCTTTTAAAAAATTCACTACAGTTTCTTTATTAGCTATTTCTTATCTTTTAGGACTGGTATGGTGTTTATAAACTTTTAAACGCTGGTTATACAAAAATGTGATATTCCGGTCTTCAAGGCTAAGTTGTTTATACGAGCTTAAATGTAATTCTTGGAGTTTCTTAAGGTTTGACAAAAAAGAAGTGGGGTGTTTTTTGAGGCCACATCCTGTTATATTAAGCATTTCTAGTTCTGTTAATTTTGAAATACTTCAAAGTCAATCTTATTTAGGTTACGATTGCCTCTTAAATCTAAAAATTCGATGCTTTTCAAGTTACTTAAATAGCCGAGAATACCAAACCCAATACCACAATTATTCAAGTGTAATTCTTCTAATTCAGAGAACTTCGAAATTGACACGAAATCTTCAGAATTTAGGTGTTTATTACCTGCCAAAGACAATTGTCTGAGGTTTTTGAGTGGTCTAAGTTCTTTAACAAAACCAACTGGTAGCATACAGTCAGCCAAACACAAACTTTCCAGTCTCTTCATACGTGAAATTGCTTTTGCATCGTTATTTGTGAAGCCTTTGTTCTTTCCTAAATACAATTTTCTAAGGTATCTAAATCTTCCAGATAATCCAACAATCCACTTTTTAAGTCACAGTCAAACAAACCTAGCTCCTCTAGTTTTTTTAGTGAAGAAATGGCCATGATGTCTTTTTTTCCTAAAAACTTATTAAGTGAGGCGTCCAGCTTTCTAATACTTTTTGAGCCTTTAATTCCAGCAAGCATATTCTTTTCAACTATTGTATTACAAACTCTGAGCCACGAATATTTTTTAATTGTGATATGCTTAAGAAATTCTGCAGATCCAGCTTATTGTTACTTAAATCTAATCGTACTAGCATATGAAGATTTTCTATTTTACTAAATACATAATAATTCATTGCGCATTTATTCAAGATAAGAACTTCTAATTGCTGCAATTTAAATACTGAAAAGTAGTCGTTGTCATCCAAACAGCTATTTTTTGATATATCTAAGTATTCTAAATTTACCAAAGACCTTATATGCTTAATAATTCCCTTCTGAATATTACACGCCCTTAAGCTTAAAACTTTGAGGTTAGTAATACTAAATACTACCATATAATCTTCCTTAGTAAGTGAAGGGTTATATGACAGGTTTAACTCAGTGAGTTTTGTTAAGTTTATAAGCTGAGATATCAAATTCCCTCTTAAATTACAATTATAAAAGCTTAAAACTTCTAAACCTTTTAGCATTTTTAAGTAAGCAAAGTCGTATTCATTTAAATTAGAATCATCGTCAAGAACCAAAACTTTTACACTTGAAGTAGGATTTTCATACTTCGATGATGTTTTTAATATAAAATTATTGAGGAGGTGAGGATTTCTTGACCTTCTAGTAAAAAGCGGGGCTCTTTTCACATTAGTATGTTCTTCAGCATTAATATCATCGAATTTTCTAGTTTTATTTATCTGTGATGATTTTACTGAAATATCATCTTCTACAAATACACAGTCGTTTTTAGTACATTCTACTATTTTTACATGAATTGTTAAGTATATAAAAGCTAGTAGTACCATTAAATAATTAATTGCTTCTATTTTTGACATAAGTGTGGGTCATAAGAAAATCTAAATTTTATATAATACCAATAAGGAAAGAATTCATAAATCGTTTATTTATTGATTGTTTTTATATCTCAAAGCTTTTTACAAAGCAAATTTATGTATTTCTAACATTTTTAGAAAATAGTCTATAATTGAAATTAATTTGTATTTTTCTTTTAGTTTCAACTTTTGATATAAAAGTATTATTTGAATTAAAACACGTATAAATATCATTTACCTAGCCATGTTAGGATTCTAAGTATACTTCTAAATACGGTATTTTATAAATATATGTTTATAAGTTATAAAATTCTAACAAAAGAAATAAATTTATAAAAACAGTTCAAAGACCAATTTCTGTATTATTTTAAAAAACCAAATTTTACTTTTTATTTTCATAAAAATATAAAATTGAATAAATTTATAATAAATAGAACATAAAATTCAATAAAAACTTAAGTTTAACTTCTAGAAAAGTCATTTCATTCACTTTCTAATTTAAATACAACTTTTTAATTAAAATTTATATTTTGAACACTAGTAAACTTAGCACTCGCTTTAAACACCGGTGGCTGAATAAATAAACCATTGAAGATAAATACTTGTTTTCTACTTTATAATAACTTTTTGTAAACAACATTTTCTATAAATATTTTCCCTTTTTTAGTGGTTTGTGCCTCCTTTTCAATATACATCTTTAAATTATTGGGTCTAGTATAGAATAAAGGGATATATAATGAATAGGGGATATATAATAATAATAATTCATTTTTGGAATAAATAAAAATTAATAAATGAGTTTTATTTTAATAATATTTTCTTATGGTATATATTAAAGCATTAAATCTTTTTCTTGAATTATTAAAGGTTTTATACCACATAAACTCATTTAAATTATCAAAAAGCATTTCTTTGAGCAATTTTTTTAATCTTATATGATGTTTGGTGTGAGACCAGAGTGATTCAATACTTTGAGTATGAACTGAAGGATCATCAGGTGAAACAAAATATCTTGTATGGTTTATTGTGTCATGACTTGAATCTAAATCGCCAAATAAATTCATATAGCCTCTCCATTCATCTGTTATTACAATTGTTTTAGGCAGAATATATAATTCTACTACTTGTTATTAGCGAATTCCTGTCTCTTCTATCAATTGGGACCATAAAACATTTATTTGTTCCCCTTTCTTTTCGCCTAAAATCCACTGGCCATTGCTTATTCTTCCTCTATTGTATTTTCTTTTAAAAAATAAAGATTCGTCTACCTCAACTGTAATGGAATTTCATCTTCATCAAGGCTTCCTATTGGACCACTTTCTGAGATGATATAAATACAACATATTTCTCTAAAAGTTTTATACCATTGTAATATTGTCAGGGAAGAAATACCGAGCATTCCGCACATGTAACCTGGAGGATTTGTTTGAATATTTGACCATTATCATAATAATTTGTCTTAGTGTGTGCTTTGATTTATCATTTATCTTTTCTTATTGAAACTTTTTTTTACAAATTGAGCAATTCCATCTATTTCCATCTTTCTTTGAACGATCTAATGAGAAATTCATTAAACTCAAACATATACTACATTTTCTACTATTTTTAATTAAACCATTGATTGCAAAAAATTTTACTTTATTATTATGGATATACAGTCTGTAAAAAAAAAGTGAACAACAAAAATTTATTAAAAAACTTATGAAAACAATGATTTTATATTTACATAATATCTTAGAAGAATAAACAATGATCATGATAGTAACAAGCACTATTTTGAAAGATTCTATGATCAGCTTAAATTCATTTTATCTCAAGAAAACTTTTTGGACTGTAAGAAAAAAGTGAACAAGATTCTAAGCATCATTTTACATCCAACAACGTATAATCTGTATCTAACATCCCCCTCATGGCTAAAAGTATTGATGATGAAACAAGGTGGAGTATAATTCTATTATATAAAGAAAAATCACGGAAAAACAGGAATAGGTCTCTCCACAATACACAAAGTTATCAAAAAATATATAAATCATGGTACAACCAAGCATTTAGGCAATAATGGAAGGCCTTCAAAGCTTCCAACGCGCTTGATTAATTATCTTTTACACCAGAACAACAAAAACGGATTTATTTGAACGAGAAAAATGGTTGATAAAATAGAAAAGGAATGTGATATAACAATATCTCACACTTCCATAAAAAGCTAGTTTAACATGCTAGATATTAAAGCTTATAGACCCTGCTCAAAGCCTTTTTTAAAACAGAACCATATACTTTCAAGATATAGTGCAAGCAGAAGATGGTTAAATATGCCAGAAAGTAAACTGTAACAATGATATTTTCTGATAAGTCAAAATTTAACCTATGTAACAATGATGGAAGTCCACGT
>CAJFCJ010000155.1:0-26462 GCA_904063045.1 Dimorphilus gyrociliatus
AGTTTATGCGTATTTTTGTGTGTAGGTATGAGTATGAAAGAGAGAGAGAGAGAAAGAAAGAAAAAAAGAAAGAGGACGGATATGAATTTCATTAAATTTTGTTGCATATTCTATTTTATTATTGCCGTTTCTATTATCTTAGTCATTAACTGTGTACAAATATGAACATATTGTGTAGGGCGATAGACTAGGGGAAGTTTTACACTGTATGATCATTTGAAAGCGTACAGTTACTGTTTCAGAGTAAATATGAACACATAAAAAAGAAAGAATAAACACTCTTTCGCGGGTTTTTTTTAATTCGCTCATTCCTTTACGAACTGGCTAATTCCGCTACTAACTTCAAACGCCCGAGCCGGTCTCAAGCAGCACCTTTTAATATGACCCCGCCTAACCCTGCTGTTCAATCTCCAATTCGTTCCTATTATTGAGAACGTATGCGGAGGTCAAGAGAAGGTCGGTTATGGTAGAAAGAAAGGAGCTACTGAAAAAAACTGTTATCTATTTGTCGAATCGCCGGGAATTGATCTCCCGACAGGACACACGAGTATACAGACGTCGATAAAGATCTCATGTTCCGTAAAGGGGTAAAGAGAGAAAAGAGACGTTTTTCGCGTCATATATTTCCCCCTCGGGGTTAGGCGGAGAGTCGGCGAGAAAACGTGTCTAACGCCAATTCGAATTCGGTCTGTTAATCGGAGCGTGCGTTTCGCCTATGTCGTCTAGTTGGCAGTTTAATAGCCGAAATAATAACTGTGTATGTATATGATTTTTTTCCAGCCGTTCGCGTGTGTGGGTTTGTATCCTCCCATATACCTCCTCTTTTCGTTTTTTCTTTATCCTTTTCCTCTTCAGTAATTAGATAGGCTTTAGTGCAACTTTTTCAGAACTACTGCAGGTTTTTAACTTCTTATTAGGATAGGGGATTTAAGGGGTCGAATGAGAGAGAGTTAATTAAAGTTGTGCCAAAAAAAGGCGGGTAGAGCCTGCGCACCTGGATAGTATGTCCACGGGTTATGAGCAAGGTATGAAAGGAGGTTGTCGGCACCCGGAAGATGGACAAAGGTCAGGGAAGAGATGAAAATGGTGTAAAATCAGCGGGAGTTGACGAAAGCATTTCGTAATTTGACAGTAATGACAATGCGCTCCTCATTCCTTTCTTTTTCCCGTTCCTTCTTTTTTCTATTTACGCTTTCTTGCTTTTGTATTTTTCGGTCTGCGCGTGCGCAAACGAAACGGCTTGTTTATTCTGTAAGACGTAATCGGCGAAATGAACTCTCTTCAACGCGGCGTCGTGTAATTACCGTTCAAACGGCTCGGGAAAACAAGCGCTAAACCGGTAGCGACTGTTCAAACAGTGTCATCGGGCGGTTCATTAATGAGTTTTACTTGTTTATTTCTTACGTAAACGACGACTATAACGTTCTTTATTCTTTTCATTTAATAGATAAATCCACTCAAAACATCTTCGCTTCTGCCAAACCTTTAGTTGGCAACGATTCATCTGATCAATCACCAAGATCTACACCATCCCCAACAACTCCCCCACCATCCTCATCTATCTCATCGACACCCGTCGTCACTCCACCTCCGAGCAACGTCTACATGCATTTCACGGACGAAGGTCTTCTACAGTCTCATAGAAAACCGGAAGCACTCTGCCTGGTATGCGAGGATAGAGCTTCGGGAAGGCACTACGAGGTCCAATCGAGCGATGGTTGTCGCGGCTTCTTCAAACGGTCGATTAGGAGGGAGATGGACGTCAAGTATGTTTGCAAAGAGAATGGTCAGTGCATCGTAGACGTAGCCAGGCGGAATCAATGTCAAGCGTGCAGATTTAGAAAGTGTAACGAAGTCGGTATAAAGAAAGAAGGTATGTACCCTGACTACTAAACACAATAAATAAGAAACTAATTAGTTATGTTTGGTCGTATAATTCTTTCTAATCCAACCATCTATCCATTCAGCTGTTCAGCACGAACGCGCTCCAAGATGCTATCAATACAAGAGGGAAAGTCCGGATTATTCCGGAGAGAAGACATTCTACCAAATTGAAATGTCTTCCAATTCTTAACAATTCAAAATTTCTCCAAAAGTATAAATAAACCTTTCTACTATTGATTGATATATTTCTATTGATAATAAACTCGGCGTAATGGCAATTGTCAATGTTTTCTTTCATCATCAAATAGTCTGCAAATATTCGTTTTAGGTGAAAGAACTCTGTCAGAACTTTACAGCTTTCTCTAATCCAACATTTCATGCATAAAATATATATTTTCATTTCGCTAGTTTCATTGATCTTCTCTTTTAACTCATATTTTCCATTTTTATTTTCGTGTAATTGATCTCTATTGACTGTTGGGAGAATTGAAAATTCTTTTGGCAGTTAATACAAGACAGTAAGATATTCAAACTGTTGGTAGGTAGGGGGCATGGTTCCATTTCCGCCTACGAATTATCGTATCCATTCGAATGACATATACTGGTTAAATTGAGTTTTGTAGTACAGAGTTGATTTGTTATCATAAATCTTTGGAATACCACTAATAATCGAATAAGAATGCGAATCATCATCTTCAATTTTGAATATTTTGATTTTAAGGCAATAGCTTGAAATTGGAAGGAAAGAGATGAGCAACTTTGTTGATGATTGCATAAACATGATAAAGCTCCTAATCTTTCTTCTTCTTCTTCTCTCTCTCTCTTTAACAGCAATAAAAAGAAGAGAATTAAAAATATAAAACAGTTTTGAATAGAAGGTCCACAACTCCCAGTTCAAACTCTTTTACTCCAAAAATCAACCAACAAATGAATTTTAGAGTACGTTCTGCTTATTGGTTGGTTGGAGATTGTCATGAATAAATGTCGACAAAACTATGCTTCAACCCTAACCCTAAGTAAAAATGAATGGCTATCTCTTTTTTGTCCTATCCATTCTTCAATCCAAAATCTAAATCTCACAAATCTAGGTTGTGGACGTTTTCCCTCAACTCCATTAATTTCTTCATCATTCCTATTTACAATACTTAATTTTGTGCAACCCAGCCCTGCACCTCTCTCTCTCTTCTCTGCACTGCTCAACTTGAATCTCTTAGTGCAAACTTTGTTCTAATGTTTACTGACGTTGTGCTATGTATTGATTGCACAAAATATCTTTAATTATGATCAAAGAGGCGTTTCTTGTACATTTATTCTCTCCATTTTGTGTAGGGTTTGTTTTCAAATATAAAAAGAAATGTATATTGAGTAATTGCTTAAATTATAATTTATCCAGTAAAAACCTGTTAATTGATGATTGAAGCAAATATAAAGGTATTCTTCCTCAGTTTAACTTTAATAATATATGTGTCTATACAATTGCAGTGTTACCAGTTTATGTAAATATTTATTTCTTATTTGTTAAAGAAAAAAACATGTCTATAAAGCTAGTAAGAACATTTTCTTTCTCCACATGATCAAGATTAAAGTTTATTCAAGCATGGCTTTCTATTTTAAACTGTTTCTCCCTTGTTCAATATTTCTGATAGTACTCTTAATAAAGAATGTAAATTGTGGTATGAAAAAGAAACAAAAAAAAATTTTCTTTGCTGAACAGAAATCTGTTGAAATTGATTTTTCTTTTAATTTTAGCTTGCAACTATACAACCTACATAGACCAGAAACCTTCAAGTGGTGAAAGAATGATGAAATTTAAACCAATCAGTCAACCAAAGTGTAAAATATATTGTGATCTTCATCCTATGTGCAAGTAAGAGATTGAGATATGTTCCTACTGTTTAAAAATTCTAAATGACTATTTCTTTTGCCTTTTTAATTTAGGTCATATACTTATGATGAAGGAGAATTGAAATGTAAATTATATTCGAAAAATAAGGAACTTACAGATGACATTGGAACTAAATATTTTGAAAAAAATACTTTATGCCGTAATGAAATCTTTTTTGTATAGTTTTTTTAAATTTTTAAAAACAAAAAAAAAATTATTTAAAAATGTCTTTTTTTTTAAAAAAAAAATTATTTTAGCAAATCCTCCACAAGGTAAGAAAAACATTGTTTTTTTCTTTTTTTCAATGTTCAAAATAGTAAATTTGTTGTTGTTGTTGTTGTTTTTAAAATATAGTAAAACAATTTGAAAAGATTGAGTATAAAATATACGAAAATCCTGACATTGAAGAATTTGTGGGAGATTTAAATATGTGTAAAGAGTATTGTAGTGTTTTGGACAACTGTCAGTAAGTATTTAAATATATTATACAACAATTCTGTTTTTTATAGCATAATTGTTTTATTGTTTTAAAGGGGCTTTTCTCGAATCGATTCAGAGAATGAATGCATATTCAGAATAGAATCCTACTCTTCAGACCTTAATTTGAATGCTGACCTTGAGTCCAATTATTATAGGCTGAAAACAAGTAAGTGATGTTATTAAATTGATGTGACCTATTTTTCATTTGGTGAATAGAAATCACTATCATTAAATTCAATATGCATACCATCATACAAAAGATATTCATATAAAATCAAATGAGTGTTTATCAAACATTTTCGCAGCTATGCGAAAGAATTAATTCAAAATAAACAAACAAAACTTTTCAAGCATTTGTTCAACAACAAATTTAGAAAGAAATTTTTACATTGATTACGTAACGTTTGTTTGTTTTATAAATGAGATATTTCAAGATTAGATAAGACAAACGATAGGAAGGGAATGGAAAATGTTAGGAAGAAGATAATCGATGAATTGATTGCGCTTTGTAGGAAAAAAAGGCCTTCATTTGTGGAGATTTTCTGCTACATGTAAACATCATTACTAATGATCAAAGATAACTTTAAGTATCAATTGTGTCTTTCAATCAATGATTGCATGAATTGTTTGTACCTTCTTTCTCTCTTCTTCTTCTGCTAATTAAAATTTTGTCAATAAGAAAGATTTCTAGCGCTAATCATTGATTTTTTGTACTTGAAGTAAAAACACTTTACGTATTACATCATCACTCGTTCAAATAAACTCTCTGTTCACAAATCCATCGAACTGTTCTATTCTCCATACTTGTCCTCTCATAATCAATTTTATAGATAATCCCAAAGGTTGACCTATTTTCCGAGTCAACCACATAGACCAAAAAATCTCAAAATATTCCAGTTAACCGAAAGAGTTTCCTCTTCTCTTTCCTACCTGAAGACAATATCTGGTAGAAGTTTAGAAGAAGTGATATTTACAGTTTTTCTACATTGCTCCATTCAATATATATTGAAATTTTAGACTCTGATTTCTTGCACTGCAAAAGGAGTTGACTTCCATTCAGTATCTTCAATAACTGTTACGGTACATGTAGCCATTTTGAAATTTTCCTCATTTTCAAAAGAGTAAACTGAAACAATTACTATTACTTCATCTTCATCTTCTCCATTAAACTCTCTGAACCAGACAGACACCTGCTTTCAAAGCTATTACTCTTAAAGCCTAGCTGTGATGGTCTAACAGTTGTTCTATATATGACTGGAGCTCCTATAATATCAGGTTCACAGCAATTCAGTATTTCATAGCTTTAAATGTTACAATCTATATGCAAAATCTTAATCGTTTAAGAACCTGAGTATATATGAAATCAACGTCAGCTTGCCAGGTGGGAGACGCCAACTGACCGACCTTTATTTCCTCTGCAATACCAAATGAAAAATCATTATATATTGAAATACCATCACAAATTGATGCAAATTCGAGGTGAACTGAATTGCAGTAAGTGTAAAAAAAGCAATTTTGCAGTCACAATAGTGATAAATATAATGGGATAAAATATTTACAACAATGAAGTCAATTGCTTCGACAATGGTGACGAAACATGCAATGAAAAAAAGAACAAGAACAGGACAACACTTCATCTTCCAGAATGCAATGGAAGAGAGAAATTTTCTTGTCATGGCGACTGTAAACCAAAACTATTTATATTAAGATATGTTATTTTGGTATAAATTTCAAAAGAACTCTGAAAGAGAAAGTCAATTGGATTTTGTTTGTTTTGTAGTTTGTTCTTTTTGTTTTCAACATATCATATTTCATAAATAAAAATTACATATTTATTCTCTCTGGACATTTTTTCTTGTCAACATTTTCTGTATTGAATAATTTTTTTCTATAAAAATTAAACATATAACTGCACAAAACTTGTCAAATTTTAAATGTTCTTACACTTCATCATGTTTACATTTTGTAAAATCTATAATTTTTTTTGACAAGAAAAAAGTTAACACTAAAGTTCGAAATTTTAAATAGACATTACTGCAAAATTTTTCATCTGATCCATTGGAACAATCATTGTTGTTGTTACAAACTAGGAGATAACTTATTTGTTTATCCTCAGAAAAACATTTAAAGAAATTTTGATAATCATTCAAACAACTTCTCTCATCATCTCCTAAACTACAATCTTCAATTCCATCACAGTAATAGGCTAAATGTATAAATTGTTTATCAGTTTTGCAAAAAAACCAGGCATTACTATCAAAATTTGCAATTTTATTTTTTGGGAATTGAGGAAAAAGAAATTTGGTTATTTCTTTGGAGGCAAACAAAAATATTTCATTTTCAGTTTTATCTTAGTAATATTTACTATTTACTGAATTCTTTTTGACAAATTATCATATTACTCAAACTTTTTGTGCAGCTTACTCTTGAATACCTGGATTTATATTTTCTTCCTAAAATATTGCAAAGACCAGAGATTGATCTTAAACTATTTCCTCCATTTTCCAGTTAATGTCTGTTCAAATTAGAATGTATATCAGCATCAGTCTAGAAAAAAGAGCAAATATTGTAAACAATTGTTTTCATGGTGTTGAAAACACCCAGTTTTCCTTGTCGTAACCTTCGGTCTAGATAACCTTCCTAACTACAGATCATCTACCTCAACTCACATTTAACTGAAACTGGATGTTAAACAACAGATACAGCCCCTTTTTTCTACCTTTAACAGCTTTAATTTTGGTAAATTCATACTGAAGTTATTTGATGTGGTTAAAATGGATATAGTTCTTCTATTCTTTATTGACTTGAAAACTTGAAAATAAAAAAAGATAAAATAAAACAACATATGAATAAATGTAAAAATAAATAAAAAAATATCAAAGAACACCACAGAATGCTTTGTTCAGATTTTTGACAAAGTCACACCACTAGCTTAATTACAATCTATTTCCAGTTGTATTTTGAATATAGACCTTCAGAAGTGGAAGAAAAGTAGAAAGAAAATAATTACACATATGTTTTAATGTAGCATCGGCTGGAGATAATTGTAAAATGTAATTCATAAATTCTATTATAAAATTATATTCATAAGTTGGAAAATCAGCTAGAGTTAAATTTTTTTCAAGACAATAATTCATCATATGGATTAGATTTTGATTTGACGAAGTATTAAAAATATAATAGCAAGTATATAAAACAGATATAGAATTCTTTCCAAGACATTTAGTTCCATCTTCTCTTGTGCATTTAATTCCATATATTTTCCTGTGGCTTTTTCTACAAAAATCTCTTGTATATATATACATATTAGTATATATATGTATCTTAGTTCTTTTTACAGTTTCCACTCGGGAGTACAACCAGTAAAACTGTATGGATTTCTCAACAAAGCAATTAATCAAAGTCATAGATAGATCATTGCAAATAAAACTACATAAGTGATTTAATTGAAAAGGAGAATGAGATGAAGATTTGAAGTTTGTCTACAATTTTAACCCTAACATTGTTCTGTTTTACTGAAACATTTCATTTGTAAAACACCTTTGGATAATGAACTATTTTTCTTTACTCTGAAAAATATTGCTGTAATATTACATATGAAATGTATCATGTGTTAAAATTTCCAAAAGAAAGAACATTAGGTGTTTCTTCCTCTAAAATCTTACAATATTAATTTGATATAATCATGAATTTCAGCTGTTGATCTACTCTCTGAAATTCTTGAGTACTTTACAAGAGAGAATAGATTGTCATAGCCCATCATTTCACATATTAAATTGCTGATAGATAACGGAATTTTTGAAAATTCAACAGTATAACTTGTATTTTCCTCATCTGGTAAAGTGACTTTTAAATTTCCAATAACTCTTTTTTCCGTCTCTTCAATCACTTGGAGAAGAAATTTTGATTCATTAAAATAATAAAACTTTACTACAAGTTTAAAAAAACAAAGGTTATTCAAAAATCATTGAGAGAATAGGAAAAGTTTATTTCAAAGTACTCTCATGAAATTCTGAACCACACGTAGAATAAACTGATCTAAAGTTCATTGACGATATGTCAGCGATTTGATCATAATGACATTCTTTTAAGTTTCCACTTTTCAAATGACATCCTACAATTGCAAAATAATTTAAGAAGAACGTTTTCTAAACAACAACAAAAGACACAATTTTGAATTATGTGTAAAATAATGTGTAAAAAACCAACTATAATATTTTCCATTTCCTTGCACTGTTTAACCACTGAACTTTGATTTTTAATTTGACAAATAAACAAACAAGCAGCATGTAATGTAATATCTACAGAAAATAAAAATGGAATTGATAACAAAGATTTAGTTAAGAAATAAGAATCTGTATAAGCTTTAAACAATTTATCAAATTCTTCATATTGTATATTGAGATCTATAAAAAAACAATAGAAATAATTAGAATTATTCCATGATTTTGGAAGATTTTTTTTTTAAATATTTCATCATCAATCAACATTTTTCTTTGAGAAAATGTAAGAAATAATATAAAAAATTAACTATATTTTTTAATGCTCGAGTCTATTATAGGCCTATACAAATGGCTACTTAAAAATGATTAGTTAATCAGCTTCCATAAGACCAAAGTATTTTCATTGCTGGATTGTAGGAAACCTAAAACCCTAATTTTTTATAGTTGATAAAATATTTAGGACAAAATCTCCAAAATGAACAAACCATCTAATTCGTCATTGACAGGTCAAGTAATTTGTTTTATTATGAATTTTATAATAATTTTTCATTTCAAATGAATAATAGAACGTTTCATTAATTATTTTTTCATTCTTGTTAAAGTAAAAACTTTCAGTTCTTTTTAATAAAAATTCACTCTTTTTACACAATTCACTATTATATCATCGTCTTGTATATTCAATTTTGTATATTGATCTATTTCTTTTAAAATAAAGCCTATAGATATTATATATTTCGTGAATTGCGAAATAATCTAAAAATGGAATGAAAAAAATTATTTTCAAAATAAAAGAAAAAGAATTAACAATTTAAATAAAATGCTCACAATTAATGTTCTTTCTAAAGCATTTTATTGAAGTTTTTTACCCATAAAGCAGTTGTTGAAAAATAATCTATAAAAGAATGATTTATGGCAAAACTGTCTAGTTTTGTATTGTTTTAAGAATGTTTTACAATTTGACAGAGAATTTTTCAATGTTAGACACTTCTTTTTCATACACAACTTTATAACATGATTGAAATTTTAACATCCCACCCAAAGTTCCACTAAAGCCAATATCTGATTCAAAACCCATTGTTTTACATAGTTGTAAAAGAGTTTTCTTATCACTTTGATCAAAAAACAATGGGAGAGATTTATGTTTAGTAATTCCATATAGATAATGATTGGTGTTCTTCAACTCTTGAATAGAAAAGTCCAATGCATTAAATTTGTTTGGAGTTCCAATTAATAATTTGACACTATAAAGTAATATAATATCTAATTTTACAAAACTCTTCAGCAAAACCATAATAAATTTTAACCCAAAAGAAATACTGAGATATAAAAGCTAGTTTTTTTCTTCGTTAACTATTGTATTGCATTTGCCTATTATTCATTTCAAAATTTAATATGTCATTCATTATTATTTTTTCAAAAGTTAAAGAAATTACTTTAATGATTTCTGTTCAAATGTAAATTATTTTACATTTATATATTTTTTATAAAGGAGTTGAATATATCATTATTCTAATCTCAAATTAACTATTTACTGCTTCTGATATATTAAGAAAATAATTCAGAGCCGGCCCAACCTTTTTAAAAAGACATGCCAAATGGAAAAAAAAACACTGATTAGTTAATCAAGTAAAAAGTAAAGCCTACCTTGTTTTAGAGAGATTAATTGGTATAAAAAATTACAACTGTAGGACTTAAAAAGCCTGATAGAAAATGGTCTCTGTACACTTATGAACTATAGTTATAGATATTATATAAATGATACTTACCATATAATGTAAGTACTGGAGTAGATATTTCTCATCTATGATAGGTGGTACCGAGTCAAACCCTTTTGTAGGCAAAAGATAAATTGTTACATAACCAAACATGTTGGCAGCAACAGCAAGTGTTTATTTACAAAAACATCATGTAACAATTGACCCTAAGGATTTACCTACACAAACCTGTTGTGTGAACAATCACTATCTGAGAGTTAGACCCTTGTTGTCGACACCTAATGCATAAAAAGCTGATAAGGAACTGTATAAAAGCCACGGCATCATTACTAAATAATTTCCAATTGTAGTGTTTATATGTCAAATATATTGAGTATGTTTTCATAACAAAAAGCCAACAATTTTTACTTTGTTTTGGCCTATTATATCATATTTAAGTTACATTTGGCCAGTGCTCATTGTCACCAGTTATTATATTTATCTGTTTTATTATTAGGCAAAAACTCCCCTTCAAATTAGAGGCTGTATCCATATTGGTGGACTTTGTTATTCAACAGAATAAAGACTGATATTTGCTGGAAAAAAAAACATTGTGCTATAGAATTTATTGAAGAAAGATAATGTTATCCACTTTATATTTCCATTTCAGGGAATTGATTCAATGACTTTCTTCTGTAGAATCCACGCGAAATAATTTTCTCATTTTTATTTAATCATCTAAAACTGTGGAGGAAATTTTATTTGTTTATTGAAATATGTTGAATATTTACAAATAATCAGAATTATCCCATAAAAGATATAATATAGATTTACTACTAAAAGTAGATGATTTTTTGAAAAGTGTAAGTATAAACAAATATTGTGCTATTAAAAAATGGTAAATTATATGTTCATGTAAGAGTTTTCATATTCATAAACTCTAACCTATTTCTTCCATTATTCTTCCATTACTATAGTTGCATAATAAAGTTCCATGATTGAAATACAACGCTCATCTTATGTTCATATATTACGTAAATAATAAAATTAAAATTTGTGTTTTTCATTAAAAATGCTTTTAAAAACATGGATTACAGATTGAAAACATTAAATATAGTTTTATGAGAGCAGATAGAACTGTTTTTAAGTATTCAATTGTATAGAGATAAAGAAACATAATCAATTAGTGCGTGATTAAAAAAACAATACGTTTTGTTTTTTTAGACCACAAAATGTATGTCACTCGTAGTGTCAAGGTCACTTGGTAAAAACATTTCTAGAAATAGACTATGGTAGTAATAGCAATATTCAAAATTTCTCTCCTATTAGTAGGTACAAAATACTGACCAGAAATCCTTTGCTGGATCTGAACTGTTACTCTCAACAGACATTTTGTCTGAATCCTAATAATTCTATATAGGAGAGAGATGCATTTAATGAATGAATTGTCAAACAATTATGAAAATGTCCATTATCCTGTGATTTACTATGTCATAAAAAAACGGGAACGGGAAAATTCGTCCTCTTATTTAGTAAGAGAATTTGAAAAGAATGTTATGATATATTTATCTATATGAATATATATTTAATAAATGGAGAAATAAGTAAAGTATTTAAAGGGAAATAGATAAAAATTGAGAGAATTGAAAAGAATTCTATTGACAATAAATATTGGCAGTTTTCTCCAATAGATTCAATGCATTTATTTTTGCTTGTTTATATTCATCCCATATGCTGAAAATATTTCTCTGCCTCTTAATGCTTAATTTGTTTTCATATTTTTTCAATTTCTTTTCTGATAAGAGCTTTTGAAAGACTGCAATTAAACATGCTTCATGTTTCAAAAAATCAACTACTAAATAGAAACAAGTATTTGGAATAGCTTTTATATTAAGTCTTCTGTGCCATCCCTCAACATCATTGTATGAATGCTCATTCCAAATACAGACCAACTAGCTACAGTCCAAATTGAATTTGTAATCCAAGTCTTTTCAACATATTCATATAAATCTGTATATACATTTTTCTCCAAAACTTCTCTTTTTAAGGTGGAAAAAGTAGGTGGAATCACTTGAGATGGAAGGAAAGGCAGGGCTAATCATTTTCTCATCACATTTTTTACATCTTTGCTAGTTTTATAGTCAGTTGCATATCCCAAATTCTAAAAAATAGAAACAATTTTATTTCTCTTTTTCCAAAAAAAAGAGTTTTCCCAAAATAAGGACGAGTTTTCCCATACTCTAAAAATCAAGCTATTCGGAAATTGAACTGGAATTTTGCAGATTGCAAAAAGTGTTTCAATTTAAATTGTTATCTTTGGTTTTCTACACTTCTATTCTTTCATATCAAAAAAAGCATTCTAATAGATACGATGTTCGTCAGACTTATTTTTGAAAGACACTTCAAAGAATCCTACAGACCCTGTACCCATTGCTGAGTATTTCACAATAAAACTTGATTTTTTACTGCCTTTTAACATTTGTATACTTTTGTTTTAATATTTTTATGAGCGGGAGTGTTTTGAGCATGGTATACTCAAAAACCTTTTGATATTCAGTATTGATTATGATTTTGATTACTATTCATGGTAAAGAGTTATTCTATTACTTAGAATATTACTCATATTTTTGAGATTGTTTGTCAACTTTAATATCTTTATTGAAATAATACTTTATATAAATTATAGAATTTGTCTTCTATCCTCCTTAGGTGTATTATAACCTTAGTCAGAGTTAATTTCTTTCATATTTGATGAAGATTAATTGTTTGTAAAAACAATTGAGATTTGTTTCTTAGAACTTACTCTGTAGGAAAATTAAATGATGTGGGAATATCTTCAACTTTCAGGTTGACAAAAAACAAAACCATTACGATTGGCACTAGATGAATAATAGGAACAGCTGAACATTTCCGGATAGTAAAGCATTTACATTTATTTTTTACGTTTGGTGGCATGTTGCTCTTTCTTTACTCGGTTATGCCAAGAGTAATGCTAAAGTAAATGTTGTAAGCCTAATGTTCTTAGTGAAAGAACAATAATAGTTGCCTATAGCTAAAAATACTGCAAAAACATCACAGTGTTTTTATTTCTCTATAATATAGCTCTGAATATGTTAATTTCTTTCATCGTTATTTCACAATATCTACCAGCTCTTCGCCAATATTTTTCTTAAATGACCCACAACATTATTAAGTATACCAGTCGAAAACGGCCATAAATGAAATATTTGAAAGTTAGATTTCAGGGAAAAGGAAAAAGGTTAATATGAATAAGATAACTGTTGATATGCTCTTAGAGGGGTCCCATCTAAGGGTTAAGGGCATTCAAAAAGGTTGGGCAGAAACAAAGGCTAGGTTAGGGTTAGGGTAAAACCATACATTTATGGCCGTTTTCTGCCACATCCAGTAAATCAAGAAAGCGTCTATTCTTTTAAAATCCTTGGATATAAGATCAACTCTTGGTTTCTTATTATACTTTAAATTTTGTCTTTTTAGCTGCCTCTGAATTGTTTTAAGGGGGTTCCCTAACTTTAACCCCACCTTTTCCCTTACCTTTAACCTTTAGATGAGACCCCTACCCCTGAGTACGAACCAGTTGTTGTTTTCCTCTTCCTAAACATTTTTCAATCCAAAATTCAGCCTTAAAATTTCTCATTTGTGAATATTTTCTGTTGACCCCATTTTAAGGCTCACATCTACGTCTAATTCCTTTAAAATCTTTGTTGCTGTCAACCGTTCCTTGTTACTTTTCAGTCTTTTCATAACCCTTTTTCTCTTGTTTATGCCTCTTTCTATAGGTTCCTTTGAATGACAACTATTCTCTTGTTCTGGTGGCTAATATTTTAGAATATTGCTAAATGTAGATAATGATCAATGAAACATCATTACATTCCTCGTTCATAAGATTCATTCATGAATTAAAAAATTAAAAACTTTGAATTTTTAAAAAACTAATTTATAGAAAAATATTGCAATTCTAATATTTAAGTCTAAGCTTTACATTATATCCTTCATCATTATTAGTTCTGACAGCCAAATCAAACACAGACCAAGAATCACATGCCCAAGTAGTATAGATTATTCAAGTTCTTTCCTTAAATATACATATCTGTATATTAAATTAGATAATTTTCCAATACTTTTTAAATGAGTTTTTATTCTAATAAACTCCTGTGGAATATTAGCAGGCGAAAATGGTAAAGCCGTGAGAAGCTTCATTTCAGTTCACTTCTACTTTGGTTTTTGTAGTCAGCTGAATGTTCCAATGCCGACATAAAGTTCGATGTAATAGAAAAAACAAAGTTCTTGGTTCCTCCGATTAATCTTTTCTTCAGTGATAATTCATCACTTGTTTACAGATTCTCTTATTTGTTATTAAAATGACTCTTCTAAATATTAATGCTCTTGAAGTTGAGTTGCTATTTAAGATTTTTTCCTTTCAAATATCTTCATAAAAATACTTGTAAAAATCTTGTGAATGTTTTTCCAGATTTTCATCACTGAAACTTCACAGTTTGACTATCTCCAATAACCCAATAACCCAATAAAAAAATACTAACATTACTTGCTCCCCTCTAATAATTTTTGCTAATAAGAGCAACACATAGAATTAACTTTGTTCAAAATTAAGCACTTGACCTTGACAAAGGGACGGTGTTCATATGTATATATGTGTTGATAAAAAAGAAAAAAATAATGGTATAATAATAGTAATGGTATACTCATCATTTTGCAAACACAAACTATGCTAGATAGGCTTATTTATAGTGTATGAAATATCATATATAGCATATCTATAAATATATTATTACGCATTATAGCTTTAGATTACAACATTAACATAGTCTAACTAAACAACAACTTTGCTATTCTAGTTAAAAGCTTTAGCCATTGAATTATTAGATGTTTGGTTACTTCTCATTTACACAGCAAATGTTGATTCTATATCTATAGAATATACTTAAACTATAAACATATTGTGTTCAGTTCACACTGGAAATCCTTCTTTTATGTCTACACTTTGTGTTTTACAATGAACTACTTAAATGAAACTTTTAGGTTATCGACAACATCATCATTACCACCATCTACTGATAAACAAATCAATTGGGATAATAATCTTCTTAGAGCAATAATTTCTTTTTTGTTTATTATAGCAATATTTTTAAATTGTATTGTAGTTTTTACATAAATAAAATATGAAATTGTAAAAGAGACTGTTGCAATATTCATACCTGCATTAGCAGTGTGCGATTCGATATCAATAATATGGTTTTTTATACTTAAAATTTTGGGAAAATCTGCCTATCCTAAAAATTTCACACCTATTATTTGTATCTTAATAAGTTTAAGCAATGCAATCCTGTATGCTGACGCTCAGTTTCTGTTATTATTTGTATTTATATATAGAAATATCCATTTCAATTTCAAAAATATTTTGCTCCAAAGAGATTATTATTAATATTTTTATGTATCATTACAACTTCCTTTGCGATTTGTATGTTCCCATCTTATATTGCACTTTTGGGATATGGAAACAGAAATTCTTGTAGAGGATATTTTAGCTTTCCTCCTGAATATTTTCTCATTTATGGTGGAGTTTTTCTACCCCTAATTTTTGGAGCTGTAATCTTGCATATTAAAACTTTAAAAATTGCTAAATTACATGCTGGTAATATGAAAATCCAATCTCAAAAAGTTAAAAATCTCAAAAAAAAGAACTTGATGAAATTGAAAAGGCATATTTCACCTGTCATAGCATAGATAATTAATTTACGTTGACTCTGCTCTAAAATTGTATTCAACATTCATTGACATTTTGGAATTTAAATTGTAAATAGTATTAAAAATTGGTAATAAAATTGAACTTAAAAGAATATATAGTATATGTTAAGATTGGTGTAAAACTAAATTATTAAAGTTCCTTTTTAAAAGAATTTTGTATAGAAAATTTCCATTTTGCTTTGAAATCTGATCATTATTATTTTTTGAGTGAATTTTAATTGTTTTTAAAAATATACTATATAAAAAATATACTGTACAAGAGTGTCTAAGCCTGTGTGACCTGGACAGACAGGTACTTATATTGTTTTATATGTCGAAACGAACATGGTAAATTTGGATACGGATTAGTGAGATTAAAGAAAGAAGGTAATTTTTAATCCACGATATCTATTATCAGCATTTAAAGTTGACAATACTTGTTCTACAGAATTTTTAAACGCTTGAATAAGCATCTGTTAAAATTTAATAATTAAACATTTTCCAATATTCTTTCACTACAAACTTGAATAGTAAAAATCGTTTGAATGTCAGTTTGAAAATTTATGCAGTAATTATTGTTTTTAATTGTTGTTTGAACAGTTGACGTTTCAATTAATTAACGCATTATGCGTAAATAAAGATGGTGAATTGGTATTATTTGTGCCCTTCAGTTCATTATGTATGCTCTTAGAAAACTGTAGACTTAACTCAATACCATTTAATACGAATGCTTAACAATATCATGGTGCACTAAGTACGCACAATACTATTTTATGCATACCAAAGTGCGTGCGCATGTTAAATTCTTACAATTTAACATCACAAATTTAGTATTAATTATAGAATTGTATTTGTGATAATTTAACTACTTATGAACATTTATAGAAGAATTTAAAGTTTTCTCTACCCCTTATTGAATAATGATCCATCTTTAGCCATAATTTAAAAAATTTCAATACAAAAAATGTTAATTGATTTTCATGAAATTTAAACACTTCAGATTTTGAATCATGTATTAAAAAAGAAAATTGTTGATCGAGTTTTATTTCCATATAAATTATAGCTGTAGAAAAAAATTCAAGTTCAAGTTTTTGAGTGGAAGATGATGATAATTGTTTAGTTTATGAAATATTTTTCCAGTAACTCTTTTCCCGAATGTGGATATCTTCAATAGTAGTTTGTGAAAAGGGGAAGGAATTGAATTAAAACTAAATTGTATCTAAACTAACAAGAATTTATAATAAATGCAAAAATTAAGAAAAGAAAAAAATAATTCTCATTTGAATTATACCACTGTAATAATAATATTGTCCAACTTTCGTTACATTTTATGCTTAAACCATATGATTATATGCAACTTGCAAGTGCCCTTAAAACCTATGCAAGAAAGTGCAATAGCATTTGGCCAAACATAGATCTTGATTGGTCATATTTTCTAATCTAGCCTACAGCCCAGATCGTGCTCTCTCAGAAGATTTAAAAGTTCATTGATCTATTCTGCGAATTAAAAGACTATTTTTGTCGGCAAAACTATGAGAATAATGATGAATTGAAAAAGGCAATAACAACATTTTTTAAAATTCAAACCGCTTGAATACCTCCCCAAAAGAGATTAATCAATTCCCACAAAATGGCAAAGCGTAACAATATTTCAGAATACACAGTTAAAAAGACATTCAATATTTAAGAAAAAACATATTATGTATATTTTTAGGGCTGTCATGGAAAGCGTCCACAAAATTGTGGGAAAAATAAACAAATGTGCATATGAAGTAATCAATAGAAATCCCAACTTGATACCAAATCTCTATGCTGGGAAGGGAAGTAGGATAAGCAAGTGTATTGAAAGAGAGGGCAATCAAATTCAGAAATGACAAAAATATTCAGTAGAAATACTAAATTTTGTGAACATTTTAATATAACATATTATGCAATGGATTGAAATCTAAGCGCCTTTGATAGGATTGCAGACAGTGCAGTAGAAGATGGAAGTGAGCTCACTTAAAAAGGGGAAGTAAAACGAGATGATTCATTTGATAATGGAAGAGAAGAATGGTGGAGGGAGAAGAAATCACGGCTGAATTAGGCTATGGTGATTGTGAAATATATCTTTATTCTACTTTGGAACAAGATCCAACATCAAATGTCAAATATTCTTTAATACGTTCAAGTTGACATCTTTTGTCTTGTTCCTATGGTAGAATGATAGAAGATAAACTTTGTTTTCAATCCCAGTAGTATCAGTGAAGGAAGATAATTGCTTTGTAGTTTTCTTCAGGGTCTCTTGTTTAACATTGATTTGAAGTGCATGAAGTTGACTTTCCTTCTTTCTTCTACTTGAGGAGACTGGATGAGTTTCATTCCCAAAATAGCTTTTTAACTGTGTATTATTTTTCCTTGAAGAGGTTTTCTCATGCACTGAAAATGTAATAATTTTCATTGACTGGAACATGATTAGCCAAGTAGAAGCAGCAGTACAACACTATAAATCCTTATTTTTGCTGAAAATTGAAAATTTTAAGATTTGTATTCCAAACATCCTTCGAATTGTTTGGAAAAAGCTATATCAGGATTATTATATTTAATAATTTTTAATTTTTAATTTTTTAAAAAAAACAAAATGTAGTAATCCTATTTCTAATTTACATTTAAAAAAATGACAAAATTAGTGGACAATATATATCAAAAAGGCTTGTAATTTTTATAGTGCCATTTTCAATTATTGGAACATTTTCAAATATATTAAATTGCTCTGTTTCCCGGGTAAAAGTAAAAAGAGTATATTGAAGAATTTTTTTGAAAGAATTTTTCTGCAGGATTTTTTTAAATGTACATAAAACTTACTGTCTCAATACTGGACAAAACATCCCCTATTTTGCATTTTCACATTAACCCTAACCCAACTATGGGTAAAGCTATTTCTGCCTTTTTGTCCCTAACGTTCAGTTTGACTTTTTAGTCAAAATTTGAATGAAATGAAAGACTAAAATGAATGAAATTGAATTTTTCCTAACCATGAAAAGACCCTAAGCCTAACTCTAAAGTCAGGGGACGTTTTGTCTCGACCCCTTAAGGTACTAAGTACAACATTTTAGCTTTTAGATATTACAATTGTAAATGTGATATTTGGTTAATTTTCCACACAACATGCATAATGTTTTACATTACGTCTACCAGTAGTTTTAATAATTCTCTATTTTCCATGGTAGTTACTAAAGTCAATATTTTCCATATTATTATAAAGATTTATATCTATCTGATTTCCATGATAAGTCCACGAAGCGTATTTAAAATAACAATGATATTTTCCTCTTATGCTATCCAACGAACATCTTACCTTTGAAAAATAGATAGACTGTAAATGATAAAAGATAATAACCAAGTTATAAGATCTCTATTAATTTCAACAACATCAGTTAAACCTAATCCTAAAGAAACATTACCATTCTGAAAAGAGAATACATCTTTCTGATATTCTCGCAATAAATCAGTAAATAATCTAGCATTATCTTCATATTTCCTAGAATTAATATTCTTCAATTGAAGCAGAAGAAAGAAGAAAAAGAAGAGAAACTCAGAGTGAATAGGAAATCTGTAGAAGCAGAGAAATATATATTGATAAGAATGGCACTCGTATTTTGAAAATATTATCGGTTCTAAATTTTTGTATAAGGAGAAATTTTGTTTATATATTTGTGTGTAGAAGATAATTAAAGCAATGATTGGGATAATTAGTTCATCATTATAAATCATCAATTATTAGTGTTATTGTATTAAAATCCAACAATAAAAGACATTATGCCATATTTAATATAAATAAATATAATTTATATATTAATTTAATATTGTTTGTTGCTTTAAGTAATCATTCTGTAAACTAGTTCTGATCTCCTGCAAATCTTTAAATCGGCGTTTTGTTACAAGTCGACAGTTGTCTTGTTTTTTCAATATTAATTTTCTTTTATCAATTTGGATCGTATTTTCCAAAACCTAATTTAAGGATATTGGGATTATTCATGTTCATTTTCGATCAATTTTAAGCATAAACACTTGGTGATAATCAAAGAAAATATAAAATTATTCTTCTACCTTTTGGATTTAAAAAATGTTAATTTAAACGTCGACTTCGTTCCATAATTCTGGTTTCTTTTCAATAAAATATTTCATCAATGTAACGCCTTCTTCCATGTTTAACTTTATAACTTTAACGCCTCTACTTTCAAGAAGTTTCTCTTCCGCATAAAGTTTATATTTTCGGGTAAAATCACACTCAGAATTCTATAAAATAGAATATCGCCTGTACATAAAGAGGTTGTGCTAAAATGAGATTGCTAATTTTGCTGTCATTGTTTGAGAATTCCGTTAAATAACCTTTGGTAATAAATCTAGAACTGTGACTAAATATCCAAACAATACTATTGATTTAGAAGTATAAATCTAATCACACGAAAATAAATGATCGCCATTATGTCAAAAGGGTTTCTTCTCTAAAATAACTACCTACAAAAAATCTGTTTAAAAACAATATTATTAAAAAATTTTTCTTTGTTGTCTTAGACAACTTAGATGGCTTTGTGTAATTATAAATAAGAGGATTGACAAGAAAATTTGTAAAAAACAAGTTAATAGAATCCATAAAAAAACTCCTAAATATTTATAGAGTGGTTAGAGAGAGCTCTTATGGTCCTTCCTTCGATTTTGAATTGATTCATTCTAAAAATTACTTTTCTGTCTTTACATATTGGAATATATAATAAGATGCTAACTACAGCATTTGGTGAAACACTAATAAATGTCCAAAAGTACAGGCATGAAACGGGAAGAATATCTAAAATATAGCATACATACGTAACATTTTCCTTATAAACAGTCTCATAAAGAGAGCAGGGACAATACAAATGTTGAATAACCATATGGTCTTAAGCAAGTAAGATAAACTTTTCAAATGTAATTAAAGTTAATGTAAAAGATTATACTGCAATAATTAAAAAAACGGATTGAGTCAGAAAAAAGGCAATTGAAAAAACTTAAAAAGAAAAATTTACCTTTTTCTTTTTCTCTCTTCTCTTTTGCCAAAAAAAGAAGAAACATCAAGTTTACTTATTTTCTCAATGTATTAGGTTTTTTATTTTTTATTTAGTTTTTTTTTGACAGGAGAAAAGCCAGGGAACAGTGTGAAGCATTAAACATGCTTTTCAATAATCAAGCCAATCAGATTTGTTTTTAGCTACAACATTTGAAGCAGTTATTTTCGGTAATTATTACCAGGATGAAATATGAATTATCTTAAGAGTGAAATTTGCTCATGAAATATTGTTACTTCAGATAAAAAGAAAATTGATCAAATATTACTTGTTGCTGTTAATATGTAAAAGTTGCAAGTTAGATAGGTCAATTTGATTTCCCTCTTTTTTTCTAATTCTAAATTTCTCTTTAATTCTACTACAAAAGAAGATTTTGTCCTTTAGAAGATACTGGAGTGCTTTTCAAGAACAAGGTGAACGGTCATCGTGAATAAAAGGACAGATCACAAACCACTCATTTTGTTGCACTGATAAGTTCTCACTTCATATGTAAACCATTAGCTGAAATGGTCGCGTCAAAAAGTCGTTTTTATGTGATTGTTTTAAATTGGAATGCCTCTCCAAAAAAATTACTTCAATTTTTTCTTTAAAAAAATTTTGTTATCTCTTACATATGACCTACATTCTATTCACTCACCTTCGACCTCTGTTCAATCATCTTTTTTAATTCCACTGTCCTTAACGAATTCAAAATGCTATAAAAAGTTTCTTTTATTAAATAGATATGTTAATGTTAGTTAATTGAACAAGACTATAAAATTTTGATATTGTTTTGAAAGAAATTCTTTATAAAAAAATTTTTCTTTAAAAAGCATTTAGAAAAATAATTAACTTCATTCTGTGTTTTTCGATAAAATTACTACCTAAAGTAAAATGACTAGTTTAGTTACAAAATCAGAAAAAGCCTTTTTTATTCTTCTGTCAACATCGTTAACAAATTTATGGAAATTTCATGGATAATAAAAATTTTGTAGTATGAAGGATTTTCAATTTGCGATATTTTTACCATCTAAGTTAGACCATACGAATGTTATGAAAAATCCTCTTGTTCTCTGTCAATTTTTCTAGAAGTATAAGAAAATAGACATTTACTAAATATCAATCTTTAATTTCATTTCATTCTATTGAGTCTTATTGAGAATAAATTTACATTCAAGTTTGACAGAGTATATTCCATGAGAGGTATACGAAAATTTCAGGAGTAGAGTTCTAGAAAAGTTTTCATACATGAATAATAATGTAGATTTCGAAATAATTAGTTTATTATAATATTATAAAACATATTTTCCAACAAAAATTATTATTAAACTAGTAAAAATAATGTCATTAGATATTTTTTTCAAAATTCGTCTACGTCTAACCAATATTAAAACATACTCTTTTCATTACTTAGTATTTTTCTAGAATGCACATATGTAAATTTCTGTACACCCAAAAATATTCTTCAGCAGTTAAGCACCATTTAGCGTATTTTAATGTAAATTATTATAATAGATAACTTTTTTAATTGAACTGTTTGGATTACTCTGGAAATATTTTTGCGTTTTAAAAAATACATTGTTCTTAATTTCTCTTAAGTGAGAGAAAAAAAGAAAGCCTTCAGAAACTCTTGCCTCTTATATTTAAATTAAAAAATATCGTTACAAAAAATCTGGAGTTTTCGGTTTAAGAAAATTGATAGTCACAACTTTTATTGACTGAAATACAACAAATCGTCAATTTTATAGACAATATTAACGAAATCACTGTCTATTACTGATCATTTGGAGTCTATCTAAATACTAAACCAATTTTTGATATATCTTCCCATCATACACGAAAAAGTTAATTTTTTCAAGAAAGTGTTATTCTTAACACGTTTAATAAAGCTTTTCTTTTTAATTTGATCGTTCATTATTTTTAAATGAATGCTATATTTATATATCAATCGTTATCGAATATTAAATGCTCTAATTTTCATTAAATTAAAAGCTTTTATCGAAAATATCATTCATGTAATTAACTGTAATCATTAAAAAATATAAATCTTTTACTAGTCCTATTATCATTTTCTATTAAAAGATTCTTTTTCGGTTTTAGGTTTGAAAAATTTCAAGGTTAAAATATAAACAATTTTTCTATATTTCTTCTTTTGATAGTGTGGGTATTTGTCCAAGGATTTTAAGTTTTAAACAGATTTTCAGAAAATTTTGCAATGTTTTTTTGGTTTTTTTTTCTTAAGATTGAAATTTTAATGCATATTTTTAATAAATTTTTTGTATTGAGTGAAAAATTGATTGTTAATTACTGTAATGGATAAACACATACTTCAACGCAATTTTTGTTGATTTTTGCGCAGATTTTTATCTGATTCAATACAAACAACTGCGTTGAGGCGATAGATGCTAAATTCAAAATCTGAGCATTTCTATTAAGGTAGGAAAAATTTTTTATATATTTTGCCCACACTTTCATGTATTTCCTAGTAATTTTCTTAAATGTTGTGTACACTATGCACTCTCCTTTTATTTAAAACTTTTTTATATTTTTAAAAATACAGTCCGCGACAGAAGTTTTCATACATAGAAAAAAAACTTTTTTTTTTTTCAAAAAATTGTTTTTCTCTATTTTTAAGGAATAGAATTATTTTCTCTTAAATAGAATTATGTTGTTTAAAGGTTATTTTATATAATTTCATACAATATTTCTTTTTTTCACCTTTCTAGAACATATTTTTTTTTTATTTTAGACAACATGTATTTTTTTGCAATAATCCTATATAATTTAAAATGCGCCATAAGTATCCGTATAGGGATGTTTTTTGTCTAAAAAACTTATAAAACATTCGAATTTCGAACAATTACATTTTAGAAGACAAATCCTTAAAATTATTTTTTAAGATGAAGTATCATCCACAAATTAGAGAGCTGGCAAGACGAAAAAAAACAGAGATGACCTATGACAGGCTTTCAGTTGACCTGAATATCCCTAGGTCATCTCTGCAATACATTTGCAGGGAGAGAAGGGAAGAACAACCTAAAAGAATGGGTAGACCTTCAAAGGTAAGTGAAAGAGTGAAAAATCTTATAAAAAGAGAATGCTGAAGACTACGAGAAAAAAAAGAGCTTGCAACCTCCAGCAAAATAAAGAGAAATTTAGGGCTGGAAATCTCAAAAAGGACCATTCAAAGGATCCTGAAAGAGAATGGAGCAAGCTACATGCCTATCCCCAAAATTTGCCCTTTAACAGCAAGGGCCAAAAGAACTAGGTTCGAAGTTGTAGGTAGATGGGTTCAAGAACAAAATCAATTTTAACAAAGTGATATTTACTGATGAGTCCAGATTTTCTCTGGATGGCCCAGACCATATGCTAACCTGGCAATTGGATGATCATCCAAGACTGTATAGGGATAAGCTCCCTGTTGGTGGAGGAGTGATGGTGTGGGGGTGTATATCCTCAGATGGTGAAGTTTTCATCCAAAGACTTCCCTCTAACATCAATGGAGAAATTTACTCTGAATTTATTCAGGGGACAGTTTTTCCAATGTTAAGGGAAAAATTTGGTGAAGACTTCATCTGGCAGCAGGACAATGCACCCCTGCACACTGCCAGAGTAACAAGAGATACACTGGAGGAAAACAGAATACAAGTCCTTCCTTGGCCTCCATATTCACCAGATCTAAACCCCATTGAAAATTTATGGGGCTATTTAAAACAAAACATTTATGAAATTGACAGATGTCAATCACTCAATGATTTGTGGGACAAAATTCTATTAGAGGTGGAAAAATTAAATAGAGATAATAGACAATATGTTAAACATTTATACAAAAGAATGGGAGAAAGAGTTTGGCAAGTTGTTGCCAACAAAGGTGACAGGATTGGAAAATAACTTAAATACCTTGACAAAAAATAGAAATTTAGCAAAAAAAACGATGTCAAGCTAATTAATTAAGCTTATATTAAAACTTATGGTGCATTTTTTTCCTCTTAATTTTAAAGATAAATAAACATTAGATTTAAAAACATATTTTTTTTAGTAAAAAAATATTTTTTTCAGCAAACCAAATCCAAAGTTTCATTTCAAACATATTCTTCAACAAATATTTACAAAAAAACCCGAAAAATTCCTAATAGAAATAAAAAAAGAGCTCTTTTATCAAAAGAAAATTTAATTTTTTTCCATATATGAAAACTTCTGTCGCGGACTGTATATTCAAGTTTTTTTTAGATTATTTTTATTAAAAGCATTAACCAAAAAGTGTTAAATAAGTTACGTTTGTAATAGCCAGCAAAGGGCCCATGTATCTTTTAAAAACGTAACATTGTAAAAATCCCACCAGGTGGCCCTTGGTGTACGTTCAGTAGCTGAATTGTCTTTACCGTTGCAATATATGTCGTTAAGATATATGTTTCACGGTAACTATTAAAATAAAGTCCTTTTTCCTACTTTATTCAAAAAAAAGTATTGTCAGTTTTTGTCAAGAAAGTTTACTTCATAAAATTACTTCTTAGAGTAACCATTCTCCACTATGACGTTTTATTGATACAACAAAGACTAACTCTGTAAATTTTTTGCAAAAAAATATATGTATAAGTTTATAAGTATGTAAATACTTGTGTAAAGGTGTTTCCTTTTTTTTATAAGATAATCAATCTATTTGTAAATTCATAAAAATGAATTTTACAACTAAATATATATAATTATATGTTTAATTGATGAAGTATAAATTTATGTGGTAGAAAACGGCCATTAGTCTAACGTCTTTGTGTATATCAATTGAAATCTTATTCTTTCTAGTGAAAAAGCTAAAATGCTTGTGTTTTGTTTATGGCCGCTTCAACCAGTCAAAACACTGTTAATATGATAGTAATTATAGTTCTGGTTTGATTGAACATTTTCTATTGAATGAGATAAAAAAATGCAATTGCTGCTGAGTGGACGATAATTATATAAAATGTATATAAATGTACAGATTATCAGATCTGTGTTTACGTTATATAGTGCCAGCATACTTTTAAAACCTACCTGCATGTTGCATGTCTTTTGCATATATTCTGGCATTCATTTAGAGAAATTTCTTTAATTGAAGTAATTACTCCCGAATTTGATTTTTTCTCAGAAATTTTGACAAGGGTATCTGTTTATTTAAATGTATTAATATGCTGTATATTTTCACTCACTTATATAACATACAAGTAGTTTCTTGAGCTTTCTCTGCTGAAAAGTAAAAAAATACATTTTTCATTGTTTAAGCATTAACAGATAATTAATTTCTTACTTTCTTTTTAAAAAATAATTTTCTTTTTTTTTTAAAATATTTTATATCGTACTCACAACAATTTTGTTTCCAACTGTTTTGAGGAAAGGCAGTTGTATTTAATTCACATGAATCCCATTTGTCATTTATGTAACATAGGCCTTCAGATAGCATATACGATCTATTGCAAATTAAAATGTTAAAAAAGAT